>JAJONR010002868.1:0-104339 GCA_029582245.1 Solanum etuberosum
CCTTATGTTCTCCCATTCATGTTTAGTAATTCATGCAGCTTTTTTAATCAGGTTGACTAAGTCATGTGGTTACTAAATTTAAGTACTGCTTACAGCTTAGAGCATCATCAGAAATGGCAGTAGGTGGTGCATTTTGTGATCCAAATTATACTTCTTGCTTCTATGTTGGGGCTTCAAGAATGTTGTCCTTAGTGAGCAACTCCTACATTCCCTTTTTGAGCCAATCTGATTAAACCTGATGCTTGGAGAAACTATACTGTTCCGATGTAGTCATTGTAATGTCGTGCTCTTAAGGCCAGAGGATTTTTACTGCTTTTGAGGCAATTGCAGAGGTTTTTTGTTTCAATAAAACGATATTATGAGCCACCTTTAGCTTCTTGCTGACCTAGCTATCTGGGAGATGATGTTACTAATCTAGCAGGAGATTCTAAGAATCTAAAGTTTTCGTCCCGTTTTTAACTTCATTAAAGATATACAAGACTTCTCTAGGTTAGGAAAAAGATATATCGGGTATTTAAGTTGATGAACCAAGTGTAAAAGCCTGATGAATCTGCCTTCACATTCTGAAGTATATCTGAACTTGGGTTGGAAAGCTAGCTTACTTTTGAAAAATCCTGTATGTAAAGACTAGTTAGCTTTGTTCGGGAGCTCTGGCTTAGATTTCTGTGGAAACAATGACCATGTTTATCTGTACTTCCCTCTTTCTGTAGCATAGAGTATCTTTTGTATACAAATTTGTTCTGCACATTTTAATTCCAGAATTTGCATTATGAGATTGCAGGCAGAGGATGTCATGGGATCTGTACTGAAAGAATATCTTGCTTCACCTCCGAAAGTAGATGATATAAAAGAAAAGAAAAACCAAGAAAATACTACTTCCACAGAGAAGACTGATTCTATAGTTAATGCATCGGAAACAGATGGGGAATCAGGTATTGGGTCTGAAAATGGTAAAAGCATGTGCATTGATCAAGATACTATACCTACTGAGAATATGTATTCTACGGATAGCGCCGCTGAACCTGAGGGGAAAACAGGCCTCGAGTGTACCAATGGTAAAAGCTTGTCAGAATCTTCAGCAGATGGCATTACAGAACCAGCAACCCAACTTAAGAAGTGTTCATCAGATAATCTGACCACTCCAGTGCAACATTTCAAGAATGTTGTTGCAATTGTAGATCCTCCACGTGCTGGACTTCATCCCACTGTAAGTGATTTCTCTGCTTTCGTCCTTGGTTGTTATCTGGTTTAGTACTTTGTACGCTACTGCTCTCTAATGTCTAATTGCTCTGTTAGCCACATCGTCAGGCATATGCAGCTTGGGAAATCTTCCTTCTGGCCATTGAGAAGATCTGCTTTCCATTTAGGACTCACTTGTTAGACGAGTTTAGTGTAATGTTATTATGAATTTTTATTTTTCAGATAACACCAGAGAATTTTTTATAACATTTCCTCGACTTCTAGTTGCTGCATTCATCAAGTTCTGCATGGAGGCCAGAATCTTGGTGTTACGAGTAAAAGATTACGCTAGAAATGGGAGGATTTAGTGTAATAAAAAGATACTCGTGCCATATGTTGAACACTTCATATCTATGTGAATTAGATGACAGAGGAAATTTGGTTCCTTATGATGCTGGTCACCAGTCTCTAAGCTATATGCACGGATGAATATTTCATCTTATCTTTGATCTAATCCCTGTTTTATGTGACCCTCGGGATATATATTACAATGTGTTTCCTACGTTTTTGAATGTTGAGGTTTGAAATGAGCTACTTTGTGCTACAATGTATTTCCTACGTTTTTGAAATGTTGAGGTTTGAAATGAGCTACTTTGTGCTAATTTTTGTTCTCTATGCTTGTAGGTTATCAAACTTTTAAGGACTAATTCACGTCTAAGGAGACTTGTGTAAGCTCCGTTGATGCATCAATTTATCCCTTCTCCATTTTTTGTTCGCTGCTTGGACTTTTTCCACTGTTATTTATAGTCTTAACTTTTGTTTATGTTTGACCTGTTCTTTTCAGTTACATTTCCTGTAATCCTGAAAGCTTGGTTGCAAATGCCATTGAGCTCTGCACGCCTTCTCCAGATGAATCGGAGAAGGGGGATAATAAAAACAACAGATTATGGAGGAAGATGAGCAGCGCTACTCTTGCACGACATAGGACCAAATCTATGCCCAGTTCAGAGCCTTTTAAACCTGTCAAAGCCATGGCTGTTGATCTTTTTCCACATTCTCCTCATTGTGAACTGGTGATGCTTCTGGAGAGGTAAATTTATCTATTTCCTTAAATGATAATCTTGAGTAGCCATATTTATGAGAGGAAATAGAAATGCTCCTTTAGATTTGTTCTCTCAATGTGGAAAACAAGAGACGGGCTTTCGACAAACAGTTGCTAGATATCTCTTATTGATGTTTCTGATGGCAGTTTTGAGGCAATCTTCTATTCGTGGAAGATTTCCATAATATTGTTTTGTAATTGTCTCCTTATTTTACTACCAACTTCCAGTTCTCTGATTCCCCGTTCGAAAAGAATACCTCTAATGTAATGACAGATTATGTTTATGACCCCTCATATAATTTCAAGTGAAAAGAATTCTGTTATGTTAAGTAAATCTTAGTCATTTTGTTCCGTTGCATGATCCGGATTTTATCACGGATTCTTGTATTGTTTGTGTTTCTGGTTACGTTGTCGGTTGAAGGAAGTCAGTGTATTGCCTAAAACAGAGACTGAACATGATCGCCTGAAATGCAAGTGCGAAATAATTGTACTCTTTACTATGACGATTCCCAGACAAAGGGAGAACATTATTTCATCCTTATAATATCTCTCGGTAGAAAAACCGGATTCTGGATATGATTATTAGTTTGTTTCTGGCGGATGCACATTTTGTTGGTTTTACTACGCTTTGTGCTAAATGCCGGTGATTTCTTCTCATCTGCACCTTCGTAGGTGAAGCCTATTTGGTATTTGTAGCATGTAAGATGGAATAGTCGAAGTACTTGGAAGATGACTAAGGGGTCGTTTGGTAGAGTGTATTAGTAAAAATAATGCATTCATTAACTACGTGTATTGGTAATATCTTGTTTGCTACACTTTTTTCATGCTATATTAGTTATACACTATTGTGTATTAAGGTCTGTATTACTAATACTATAGATTACTAGGTATTACTTATTAGTAACGCAAGAGATTTTAATGCATGCATTAACATGGTTACAGAACTCATTGCCCCTCTACATCATTTTTACAACTTTTCTACCATAATTGTAAATGATATTTTTGTAAATAAATGTATAGTTAATGCAGACATTACTAATACACTCTACCAAACCACCACATTATTGGGGTAGGATAAGTACACCTTTTTGTAGCTTCTTTATAAATGGTTGAGTCAATAACCATTAAAGTTGGAATTCTAATGTTCCCTTTCTTTTATAGGAATTTTCTCTAACCCCAATTGTGTAGATTGTTGACAATGTATTTGTTGAAGGTGCTTTGATAGCTGTTACACTTAGCTTTCATTCTTTTCTCTTTGGAAAATCTTGTGCTATATTCAACAAAATTAGGCTCAAAATAAAATTGGGAAAGGTTGATTTTCATTGAGTTGAAAGGGGAAAGCGTCGAATAAAAAGTTCTTTTTTTGCACTATATATAACAACCTAATAAAATAAACATTTATGCGCGCTAGGAACTAGCATCAAATCTATAAATACATGACATATGCTTTCTATGTACATTTTTTGATGTAGTTTGATATAAATATCGAGTGTGAATAAGTTGTTTTGTGAAGAATGACAATGACACATCATTAGATGTTTTTAATGTGAAAAAGGGAAAAAAGGAAAAAGAAGATGGACCCAAAAGAGCAAAAGAACACAAATGATAGTTTGGAGGTGGGGGGAGCATCTCAGATAAAAAAAAAAGTGGAACTGTAAGAATATGTTCCCAATAATCTTTGCAGATAAAGATTCATTGGTTTGAAGAAAATGTTTTTCAAGAGAAATATTTTACCTTGAAACACAAATCTCAGCGTTTAAGAGCTAATTACATCTTATCCCTATTTTTTTTTACATTACCAAAATTCTTTAAATTTGGTGGAATCTGGATACATCCCAAAATGTCTCGATATATCACATCCCAATTTTGGATACATCCCGTTTCGGTTTTGGATACATCTATCGACGTATCTGATATATCGTGTACGTCTTGATACATTGCGTAAAGTGATATATTCGATCGATACATCGCGTAAAGTGATGTATCCGAGAATAGGAGAGAGTATAATTTTTTGGAATTTTTTCAAATGATTGGAAATTTTAGAGAATATGATAAAATAAGTTGTGTATTTAGGTAATTTTCTCAAACATTAAAAGGAAAATTTGGTACTCAAAGCATCCTGCGTTAGTAGGATGCCATGTAAATAAACGGATCGGGTTGGTTCGGGATTCAACAACCGGAAATGAGCCATTTCCTAATTCGATTTTCCTCCTGTTTTAGGTGGTTCAAACTAAATGAAAGAAAGGTCGAACAACAATTTCTTCTCCCGCAAGAAAAAAAGTTATATTTTCTCATCAAATTTAACTTATATATGTTGATAGTGTGATTAGATTTGACTGTGAAAATTTCTGTGTTAAAAAAACAAAAGTATAATTGCTTTCGATCGATAAAGAGAAGTGTTAAAGTAGGTCGATGACTAACATAAAAGAGAAGTGTTGAAGACTTAAAGTAGGCTGATAAAAGAGAAGCGTTAAAGTAGGCCAACAACTAACATAAAAGATAGTTCAATTTTGATAAGCATTTCAAATACCAAATAAAGTGGACATTGAGAATTAATATAGTCAAACTCAATTAATTCAACTTCATTGTACACGTTTACTTGATGCTTCATTACAAAGTGAATATCTTTAGATTTTGACTTGATAAACTCAAACCTACTTCCCTTATAATTAAGTTGTACTCTTAAAGTTCTTTAATAGATTAATGCTACAACTTTAGGCTTATTATTTTTATATCTAGACTTTGACTACATGTATATATCACAATTTATGTGTATACATTTTTTAAGCCTAATTGTGTGAGTTAGGTAACTTTAGGGTAAAAGAACCTTCTTATAAATCTTACTTTTTTAAGTTTATGTACAAAAGATAATTGCTCACAAACGAGTGTTGAAGTAAGTCGTCGACTAACATAAAAGATAGTTCAATTCTGATAAGTTGTTAAAATACCGATTCTAAGGGATAAAGATAATTTATAGAGTAAATTTTAGGTTTAGCAAACATAAAAATCATATTTATATGTTATAGCTATAGTTTGTATAATTGCGCTCCATAAGCAAACTTTATGTTTGCTATGGAGCATCAAATTTGTATAAATCGCTGGCAGCCTCTCAATTCAATTTTATGTGTTTGTATATCTGCATAAAATTTGAATTTGTATATAATTGAATCGAAATAAAATATTTGTATATCAAATCTCTTTCTCTCTCGCTTTATACAACACAAATTATACATTGTAATTTGTATAATCTGTGTTTGTATAAAGTGAGAAAGAGAGAAAGGCAACAGAGAACTGAGCAGGGGAAGATCTGTATTTGTATAATTATAAGTGTATAGGACGAAAATATATGTATTTGTATATATAGTTTTCTCTCGTTTTATACAAACACAAACGCATTTTTGTACATTTTTGTTTGTATAAAAGTGAGAGAGGCGAGGGAGAAACTGCCAGCGAGAAACAAGAGTGGCGAGCGAGAATTTCAGGGAGAGAGGCGAATGACAACAGTTTGTTACGGGTTACAATTAAATCAAACTGTGGTTATAACATTTAATTTGAATTAATAATTTACTACTCATCGAGGTTTCTTTCAGGCCTTCCTACCACCTCAACCATTTAAAGTGGAGGTGTGTTTCTAGTGGAGAAGTGGCATGATTTATTTCATTTATTTAAACCTAAATCTATTTAACTTTATTGTTAGGCATCATTTTAGTGAATTTATTCATTGCATAAAGTAAATATCTCTAGATTGACATGATTAATTTGAACCTAACCTACTTTTCCTTGTAAATAAGAAGCACTGAAGTTCTATACTAAATTAGTGTAACAATTTTTAGGTTTGTTATTTCTATATCTAGATTTTGACCTCATGTGTAAATATTATAATTCATGTGTATACTTGAGACCTAATCTTACTTTTTAAGCCTAAGTTTGGTAACTTTTAGGGTAGATAAACATTCTTATGAGTCTTACTTTTTAAAGTTAATGTGCAAATGTATTATTGCTCCAAATCCCCAATAAAAGAGGAGTGTTACAACAAGTTGGCAACTCACATAAAAGACAGTTCAACAACATGGGTTGTGGTGTAGTGGTGAGACTGTTTCACCCTTAACCAGAAGTTTTGGGTTTGAGCTTTGGGTATGGAGAAAATTCTGTTGGGAGCGTCACCCTCAAAGGGCCTTGTAGTACGTGATCCACATTTAATTAAGATTTCTATGCAAGTGCAGGACACCGGATAAAAAATATAAAATATAAAAGACAATTTGATTCCGATGAGCCTTTTAAATATTGAACGTGATGAACACATAAACCTTAAATAGTCAAATCTCAACTAATTTGAAATTAGATATAGTTTAAGTGACCGACTTTCCTATAACCTCGATTATTAAAGGTGAGGAGCGTTTCTAGTGGAGTAGCGGGCATAATTCATTTCATTTTCCCAATACATTAACTTTTAACTTTATTGTCACGCGATGTTTTCTTGAATCTCTTTGTTGCACCAAGTAAATATCTTTAGATTGACATGATAAATTTGAACCTAACCAACTTTTAGGTTTGTTATTTGCATATCTAAACTTAGACCTAATCTTACTTTTTAAGCCTAATTATATGAGTTTAACCTTTTTGTAACAATCTAACCTACTTGTCTTAGCTTTTTCTTGCTTTTGTGCTTTCTCTTCTTTTTCTATCACTGACAGACAAAGGTTAAAGTAAAAAAGAAAAAGAAAAAAAGAAAAAAAAGGGTCAAAATCATATTTTACCTATAGCACAATAGGATTAGTTTAATTATTTTTAATACTTAATTATCTATACTTTACCTCCAAAACTTTGTTTGATATGAGTTTAATTTAAGGATATGTCATCTATGTTTGTAGAACCATCTAAATGACATTTTAACTTTTTGTATGCGAAATTCTAGTAAAGACTACTTACTAAACTCTGAATAAATTTATTTATATAAATACTAAATGAATTTCTCGACATAAATATAATTTTCTTGGCTAAAGTTATTAGATTTTATCGAATTCATAACTAGACCTCTAACTCTGACTCGATACATGACTCAATCAAACATTAAAACATTTCTTTTCTTTTTTAAAAAAAGTGATTCTTTTAGAAATATGTCTAGTTGCAAAGATCTGTTTGGATGTAATAATTATGAAAAAAGAGAAAGGAAAATAAAGTGTTCAATGAAAAGAAATTTGTATAGAAGAGATTGAAGTTTGATACAAAAATTTCTTTAAAGTGCCAATGGTTTTAGAATTGGATGCTTTCCAAACAGGGAATTATTCTCTTTAACAAAACATTTTATAGTGTCTTTTGAAATTAAAAAAAAAAAAAAAAGACGTAAAAGCAAAGGTTCCTATGAACTCTTGAATTATCAAACTTTGAATTTTAAATTTCTTTTGTGATTTGAAAGTTAGACGGTATTCCGAACATGTCTTGTTTCCTTTTCAGTTTTGTTAGTATTATCTAGCGATTTTAATATTACATGTTTCATTTGCTTCAATTATCGTGTTATTTGTTGTTATTACTATTCTCTTCTTCTTTGTATTTGTTGTACATACTTGTTGTTTGTTATGTTTTACTTGAGTCGATGGTCTATCGAGAATAGCCTATCTACCTTGAGTCTTCACAATTAGGTAGAGGTAAGATTGCATACACACTACCTTTCGCTCAGACTTCACTTGTGAGATCACACAGAACTAATTTGTTGTTATCGTTATTGTTATCATCTTTTTTTTTTGTATATTTGTTGTGCACACTTGTTATATGTTATGTTTTACTTGAGGCAAGAGTGTATTAAAAACTTACAATCGTTTATACATACATTTCTTAAATTCTACTTATAAAATTATTTTGAATTCATTATTATTGTTATTGGTGTACCATTCTCACTACAAATTATAAAAATAAAATAAAAATTTACAACCATCTATATGTAACTCTCTAGTGATCTTTTTTTTGTCTGCTATTTTAGATGTATATTTTTTTTTTCTTTATGCCTTTTTGATAGTTAATAAGAAAAGACAGAAAAATCTGACTAGATTAACAGTCATCAGATGCTATAGCTTGGGTTTGACAATCAAGAAAAAAAAGTATTTCAAATGAGGAGGTCATATGTATCGGAATCCGGAGCGACAAAGCATGAAAATTAAAAGTGTCCGAGATAAAAAATAAGAATTGATCGTTGAAGTATTTTAATTAACTGACAAAATAACAGGAAGCGAGACATATAAAGGAGGTCTTCTAGCCTTATTATAGACTAATGTATTAAAGAAAAGCAACTTCAATAATCGATCTATCTGCAACCTCCTAGGTCAGAGGTCTTCGCCCCAACCACCATGCCGAGGTGAGTACGAGTGGTGACACGCCACATACTTCACAATTTTTGTTCTTGGGCTCGATTTTGTCATTTCAACTCTTTTTACTTCTTTTTCATTATTATTACTAACCTCGATCTTGTTTCTTGATACACAAACCCGAAATGTGAAAAATTCCATATGATTGAAGATGAATATATACTAAAAGAACTATAAAACATAAGTAATTGACGTTGAATAATCAGTGAAAAATCACGACTTACTAAGTGACATGAAACATGTTCACAGCGTAAAGTGATCAAGAGACATTCTTTCTCATGATCAATCCGCGGTGCTACTTGACTTTCTCGAAGATCAAATCGAAGGGGTTCATCATCTTCTTTCGAGAATGTTCCACGAGATTGGTTAATGTAACAAATGAAAAATTAGAGGTGCAATTCACATTCACCTAACAAAAATGAGGTACTCATTATGTAATTAAAAGTGGTGAGTTGAAACTTGAATGGATAATTGCCTCTGAGGAGTTCAAAGTTTCATATATTATATTTTAGCCCACTTTACTTTTTCAATGTTGAGATGGAAAGTCAATTTAAGACCCTACTCACCAATAGATTATCTCTGTCTTTTAGTTTTGAAAATAATAATTTTTTGAGTGTGCGTCATAGATTCACTTGCAAGTTGCAAGGGTGGGTGCTACTCTTAACTATCGAGTTTATTCGAATCTAAAATATTGATACAAAGTATAAGTATGTTAAAAACTCACTATTTTTTTTTACCAAATACTAAATTTGAATTCTCAATTTTAAACTTATAATAAAAATTTAAACGACCAAGTTTAAATCGTGAATTTATCGATGATCGCTTGAAACTAATACAATCAAATATTTTATCAATTGATATTCAAATAAAGTCTTTAAATCACCACCGTCCTAAATTTAATAATGATAGTAGATCGATAGTGGCACAATTTATTCAAAAAATATATATCATCTTACTCCGTATTATATTATATATAAAGGTAATTTAACTTTAAAATTATTTATTTTTATTATGATGATTTATAGAAATATAAATATTTAAGATTAATTATCACAATTTTAATTTTTTTTTTCTTAAACGTCATATTCAATTGAAAAATATCACACAAATTAAACAAAAAAAACATCAACTCCTGTCCTACCCCAACACCCGGGCCGATCCCGGGCCAACAGGGGTAGGTATTGATAAAAAAAATTAGTAATATAACACATGTCACAATTCAATCATCTTCCAAACTTCTTTATTGGTTTTTTATTTTTATTTTATTTTTATAGTAGGCCTAATAATTAAGAGATTAACCAATCTAAAACCAATTATTGTTTGCTTTTTATAATGCATCACACGTATTAAAAATTATCATATCAATTGACTAATTTTAAACGAAAAGAAGTATTTAAATTTGACACATGGGGTAATATGATCCACATTTTCTTTGAAAATGTACTTAAAAAGTATTTTCCATTAATGAATTGAATTATTTAGGTAATGCAAATTAAATTTAGTTTAAAAATACTGTATTTGGTATTAAACAAATTTTTTAAACAACCTGCACCATAAGAAATCATGACCTAAAAAGAAAAATTCTATTTTAAGAACTTATTTACTAATCTTTCTGATTAATTAGATATGTCACCATCGCCTTGACGTAATTGATAAATAAAATTATTATTATGTGATTAGAAGGTCACATGTTTGAACTGTGGAAACAATTTCTTACATAAATACAGAATAAAATTATGTACAATAGATCCTATTATGGTCTGCCCTATCTTCCGATCCGCCGCACAACTAGAACTTATTGCACCGATATGTACATTTTTTTAAATTTTAGAATCAACTGGTTTCTTTTTTCACTATTACAACAAATTACAAGGGAGACCTTGAAGTAACGGTAAAATTATCTTCGTATGACCTATAGTTAGGTCACTAATTCGAATCGTGAAAGCAACCACTAATGCTTGCACTACATTAAACTATCTACTTAACACTCATTTCTGCTAACGTGAAATGCTTTATGCACCGAACTATCTTTATCGTAGTAACAAATTAAGGAATCAATAAATTTGAGTTCGAATTAACATTAAATAGAGTAAATTTATACATTTCTTTCCCTTTTTAGATAGAGAGATTATTAGTTAAATAATCACATTGGTAAACATTGGACAGCAAAGGTAAAATTGTATCACTTCTGATCTGACTGGACTTTTGTGAGTGGTTTACATGTAGAATTTATGCATGGAATAAATAAAGCTAGGGAACAAAATAAATGTTTGGTATAATATATTAACAATATCGCGCATAATAAAAACTTAGTGCATTATTTTTTTGTGTTATTTAATTTAAGCATATTATAAAAGGTTGGGTAGATGATTTAGGGTAATTTCTATTTCATCATGTCAATATACAAAAGTTACTCTACATTCAAGGGTGCGGCCTATTATTCACATTATTATTTTTTAAACTCCCTTTATATGCTATGATAAATTAGACTAATACTTTGTTAAAAATATAAATCAACAGTTAAAAATGTTGAACAAAGTCAATTGCAAGCCTGTTTGAATCAATTTATTTTTAAGTTAAAAAAATTTATAGACAATTTTTTCAACTTATTATTACTTATAGAATAATATTAAACAATTTAATTGATTTTGCATGACATTTGCCCATACTATTGTGCAGCAAAAAAGATAGTGGAGTGGTGAGTGTAAGTGAGCCCACACTTTTGGGGAGTGGGAAAAAATGAAAAAAAGTATAAATAGTAGAGCCCCTCTTTACTTTTTCCTTTGCCTATTCATAAATAATTTAAACCAAGAAATTTATTACAAAGTGCCTATTATATACTAACAACATTTGATTCTCTATTTTAAAAAAATAAAATACTCCCATTACACCTTCTTTATCTTTTGTTCTTTTCAAGATTTTCAAATTTTAAGTTATTCCAAGAACAAAGTGTATTAGTAGTAGTATTAGAAGCTTGTTTTTAGTAGATTGTGGAATATTTGGATCATGAGTGAAGAACATAAGGAGAAAATCATGGCTGAGGTTGTTGATAATGATGAAAAAATTGGTGTTTGTGACAAAGAATTTGTCATTTCAACACCTAAGGTGACTATGCTTTCTATTTGTTTTGCTTCTTTTGTTGTTGTTGTGCTTTCATTTCTTGTTTGTCAAGGGAGGCGCGTAAGTGGTTCATCTGAATTCTCTTCGTTCGTTGAGAAATTACACTATATATACATGTTAAACATTACTCTTTTCTTTTTTTATGTATATATAGTAGATGTACTGACCTCAACTTGTATGAGACTGAAGCGTTGTTGTTACTTGTTGTTGTTAGAGGCGGATCCAGGATTTTAGCTCCTTCAGTTCAATATTTTTTGTTCTTAGCATTTAATCCTTAATGTATGAGTTCATATTTACTATTTATTAGTGGATTTTTACACAAAGCATGGAAAGTAATGAGTTCAGATGAATCCTCTATGTGAAAGCTCCATCCACCCTTGGTTGTATATATATAGTAGATGTACATGTACCGACCCCAACTTTATATTTTGAATTTCCTTAATGAAAATTCTGACTCTGCCGCCTATAGTCTTTTGTTTTCCTATTTTGGTTGGTTTGTTAAGAAGGAGAAATGAAAAGAGAGTTTATGAATCTTTTGTTGTTTTGTGTACTTCTGTTGAACTGTGTTTTTATGATTACAGTTTGATTTTTCTATTTGTAACTTGGTGTTGTACTTTTTTGTTTTCAGTAAGGGGAACGGTAAAAGTTGTCTCTGTGTGTGACCTGTAGGACACGGGTTTTGAGTGTTAAGACATCTTATTACGCGGTGCATTTTTCTTAATGTGGTTAGGACTTGGGAGTGTTATGAATTTGTAGTATAATTGGAGATGTTGATCAAGTTCTTGAAGTGAATTTCTTGATCACTAGTTTACTAAACGAACTTATTTATTCTTGGTTGTACAGATGGAGAGGTCATCCATGATTACTGAAGGAACAACACATGCTAAACATTGGAGGAAACCAAACCTATCATTGGACATACCTTCAAGAACGTTAGACGCCTCTCCTCAAGAGTTAGTTCAGATTAAAAGGCCATTCACGCCAACACCGAAGAGAGTGAATTTCCTTTTGACACCTAGTACTTGTGATTCAAGAATAACTACTTCATCACCTGGTCCCTCCCCGTGTCGTGGAAAATCAACCATTAGAAATCTTTTCCCTAAACTGAGCTTGAAATCACGTATGAATTCGGATACAGAGAAGATAACTGTCCCAGATTCAGGTCCAGCTGCTGTTGTGCCACAACAAGAGAAGGTATCCATTTCAAGGTCATGGTCACTTTCTAAAATGTTTACGCCTCGCATCAAGAGGACCTCGTCTTTGCCCGTTACACCAATTGCACATTCAAATCCAGAGTCTATTAGTGGAAGCATCAGCAACTCTCTAACACTTGGTGTAAGTTTTATGAACATTGTTTGATTGATTTCATATTAATATATATACTCCCTCGGTCCCAAATTTAAGTATCTTACTTTCCTTTTTAGTCTATCCCGAAAAGAGCCTCTTTCTATATCTAACATCTTTAGTTTGAGACCACAAGCTTCAAAAGTTTTAAACTAAGGCACTTAAATTGGGATGAACGGAGTTGTTGAATTCTTGGTAATTTTTTGATCCATTCATTTGAAATACGATTTTGTTGTTATTGCAGACAAAGGAAACACATGTGTGCATTTCGCGATCAATGTCTTTACCAGTCATTAACAAAGAAAAAGAGGGAAGCAATAGGAGAGTAGAATTTTTCTTTCGAGTTATTCCTTCAACGCCTCAAGTGAAGGATGTGGATTCTTCCTCAGTTCCAGCTACGAGTCCAGCGAAAGTACCTGGTAAACAATTGCTTCAAATCAATTTGATTCTCGTTAGATTTTGATTTTAACCATTCATAGGCTTTGATGTATTACTCTCTCCGTTTCAATTTGTTTGTCTGGTTTTGACTTGACACTAAGTTTAAGAAAGTAAAGACGACTTTTGAATCTTGCGGTCTTAAACATGTCACGTGGATAGTTAGAATTAACGAGTTGCCAAAAAAGGAAAGATATATTCTTTTTGAAACGGGCTAAAAAGGAAAGTAATACAAGCAAATTGAAACGGAGGGAGTGTTAAAGATGCCACCGTCTTGATGTACCCTTTTAATTATTATTTTTCTCTCAGAGGATAATGAGCAGGGTGGTGAAGATATACCAGAAGAGGAGGCTGTCTGTCGAATTTGCCTAGTTGAGTTGTGTGAAGGCGGAGAGACGCTCAAGATGGAATGCAGCTGCAAAGGCGAACTTGCTTTGGCTCATCAAGAATGTGCTTTAAAATGGTTTAGTATCAAAGGTAACAAGACATGTGATGTGTGCAAGCAAGAAGTCAAGAATCTCCCCGTTACACTCTTGCGTATGCAAAGTGTTCGAAATGCAAATGCAGGATCCAATAGGTTCCGGCATATGGAGTTAAATGGACACAGGTAAATGTCTTTTCATCATTTTAACATACGCCCTTCTACTTTTCGTAGAAATTGTAGTAGCTAAGAAAGAAAAGATTCCACCTTTCTCGTGTCACCTTACTGAAATTGACATACATATATAAAACATTCCTCACGTTTGAACGAAAAAGTCTCGTTCTGTTTTTGATCAGCACACAACATTGTTAGACCATAAAAGAAGTACTATACTCTTTCTTCTCGTTCCTCGTTTCTCTGCTTATCCTACTGGTTTCTTACAACTATAAATACTAAGATCGCGGTGTTAAATTCAATAAAACGTCTTTAGCAATGACGACTCAATAAAATTCGGTTTCTGACTTTTGCTACACTGGACAGGGTTTGGCAGGAACTACCAATTCTTGTCATTGTCAGCATGCTTGCCTACTTTTGTTTTCTTGAGCAGCTACTGGTATGTTTAGAAGATCGTTGTTATCTCGAGAGAGAACAGTCATCTAATGTATTTATCGTACTAAATTTGAAGTTCACCCGTCTGCAGGTTGGGAAAATGGGTACCGGTGCAGTTGCTATTTCACTTCCCTTTTCTTGTGTACTAGGCCTACTCGCGTCAATGACATCTTCAACTATGGGTATGTGATTTATCATTAACGGTAACATTTAATAAGCTTTGATCTATCAAATGCATTAGTCGCGTCATAAGTCAAGTACACATGCCAATTCAGTGGAAATCAACTAATTAGGAAAGAAGATACATTGGATCTTCGTTTGGTTATTTCTCGAAAAATGCTGTCAAAGATCTTATGTCCATTGTGTCTTTTTTTGTATTTTGACTATGGTCTTATCTCTTGTGCAGTTAAGCGAAGGTTTGTTTGGGTATATGCATCGGTCCAATTCGCCCTAGTAGTACTATTTGCACATATCTTCTACTCCTTGGTAAGTTAATACTCCTTCCGTCTCATTTTAAGTGTCTTTTTTTGCCCAAGAAAGATGTTACAAAATAATTGTCGCTTTAGAAAATCAAGAGAGAATTGGATTACTCCGAAACTTTCAAGAATTTTATGGCCAAACGCCCCCTCCTTAAAATGAGAGAACGGAGTATCTAATGATATTGATGGAAATTGTGTTTTTGAGCTTACTAGATATACTGAACTGATTAAATTTTACTTCTGTATGATATATTAGGTTCGCGTGCAACCAGTTCTTTCGATTCTGCTATCAACATTTGCTGGCTTTGGAGTTGCAATGAGTGCAAGTTCGTTACTCGTTGAGTTCTTTAGATGGAAAAGGCGACGAGCAGCCTTGTTAGAACAGCAGCAAAATGCAGAGATGGTTTTGCCTCCAGGAGGATGGCCACAGATGAATCAACCTGCTACAACGTCTCGTGTAGGTCCTCAAAATCATCAGCACGATATAGAAAATCCCGAGACGTTTAGTTGGAGCTAGAGTGTGTCTTATGTTACTATTATAGCCAAAAAAGAGTGAGTGATTTGTTCATACAGAGTTGTGGAGATTGATGTTTAGTACAAATTAGAAACTTATTGTGTTCTACTACAGGAAAACAGAAATAGTTGTTGTTTGTATTGCTGAAAGAATATGTAAAAAGTGAAATGAATATATAAGTAGAAGAGAGTATAGAAAGGTGTTTTTAAGGGAAAATTACAGTTTTACGAGTCATGATGAACGACTATGACTTTAAGTACAATTTTCATTCGATCTGATTTTAACTTGTTCATAAGACATGCCGGATGGACAAACTTGTCGTGTTCACAAGTCATGTCGGATAGGTGTGTGATTTATTTTTTTGATAATCGTAGTGTCCAGGTCAGTTTACACCTCGACTATTTTCACGGAATATCTCACCTCCCACCAGGTTACTTTGTCCACCAAAAACAGGGCAGATCGGATGCATGATTTAAAGTAATTTTTTTTTTCTATTTATCTTTTAATTGCTCGCAAGTTATACTAGATTGATAAAATTAATTTGCATTATTCAACTTTCCACAAGTTATGCAGGATTGAGAAGACTGAATATATCTTTATTCTACCTATCTCGTTAAATTATTGACGAGTCTTACCGTATTGGTCTAACTAGCATGTGGTGTTAAATTATTCTTTTAGATGAATTAAAGCATATTAGGTCAAGGTAAAAAAAGAAGGAAGGGATAGCTAGTGAAATTTAACTGAAGCAAAAAACCCTAATCAACTTAATCCCATGTAACATTTAATTATCCAGTATCTACTAATTTAGATTCGTACAAAACATAAGATCCATTTAGAAGGAAAGTGTTTCCTAGTAAATATTTTTTAATAAAAGTCGAACTCAAGATTTCATATATTTAATCACATCTCTTAGGGATCATTTGATATGCTGCACAAACATAAATAGTCCTTGGATAAAAATTCAATACTCTCTCCGTCCTGATTTGTATATAACCGTTTGTATTTCAAAAGTCAAACCTTTTATTTTGACTGTGAATTCGGACATACAATTTTTATTTTAACTGTGAATTCTCGTTTCCAATCAACCATTGAGCTACTAAGATTTCGGGTCCACCAATTTAGACCTCATGACATGTTAAGGTTGATAAAATGTGTGTAGCAATTGGCGGCTGAACCTCCAACGAAATAGGGCATACATGGTCTGTAGACTACACTTTCTTGAGATATATATAAAAAAACAGAGCAAAGTTGCAGCAGGGCAGCTTGATGAATTGCAGCAGACCCACAAAAATAGCCCAAATTCTGCCTATTTTCAACTCTTTCATATACCCTTCTCGAGGTGCTCTTTCATATTCACTCATCGTTAGTCTTCTCCCCCTTTTCTTCTTTTATTATACTCTTTATGTTTATGTCAAGCACTGCAATTTTCACTTTTATCTGTTCCAAGAATATTTTACAACTTTATCTTCCCTTTTAGGGTGTGCTTGGTATGAATAAAAATGCTTTCTTGGAGAAAAATAAGTGATTTTTTGATATGTTTTCTTGTGTTTTGTTAGTACAATATTGTCTCAAGAATATTTGTATATAATCTAGACAAATAGTACTAGTGCTGTGTATAGGTGGGGGGGGGGGGGATGGCGTAGAGTATGGTGGAGAGAGTGTGCTTGGTATGAATAAAAATGCAATCTTGGAAAAAGAATGATTCTTTTTACTTATTTTCTTGTATTCAGTACATATTTAGGTAATATTATTTCAAAAATATTTGTATATAATCTAGTCGATACTATGAGGATGAGCTGAGTGCAGGTGGGGGGGGGGGGGGGGATGGAGGCTATGAGAGGATGGGGTGGAGTATGATGGAGATAGTGTGGGGGTGGGGGTGCAGGACAATCATGCCAGAATTAGAACTTGTTTTTCTACTTTCACTAGGAAAGAGTTTTCCTCCAAATATTCTGAGCAACCAAAAATGAGAAACTGCAAAACACTTCCTCCTACCAAACATACCCTTAGTCTTTCTTATAGTTTTTGTTTCCAGTTTAGCTTAGACCTTACAAAAATTAAAACTTTTTGGTTTCTTGTTTTTTTTTTGGTTGACAGGGGTGGAAAAAGTTGGATTTTTGAACTTGTGGGCAAGAAGTAGGAGGGGTTTTAGTGCAGTTAGTGTGAAGAAAATGGGTTGGAGTTTGGAGAATCCTGATGGGGATGTGGAGACTAAGAAGGCTACTGTGTCTCCTGCAGCAGAAGATTATGGTCAAGAGGCAATTGAAGCTATCAGGGCTGGGAAAGTCATAGCTGTTCCCACTGACACACTATATGGCTTTGCTTGTGATGCTTGGTATGCCTCTACTTTGCTATTTTTCATTTGATGATAAGTTCAACACACCAAAAATGTCATGTTAGATACATAGTAATGTAATTTTATGAGCATGCTTGGTACAAATAAATTCGGAAAGAACCTCTCTATCCCATAAACGTAGGGGTAAGGACTGTGTACGTCCTACCCTTCTCAGATCCCACATGTGGGATTGCAACTGGAAATGTTGTTGTTGCTGCTTGGTACAAATAATCTGTTAGTACTCTTGAGTTTTGGTCTATTTTGTATTGGAAAAAAAAGAAATAGATTGGAGATAGTGTTGTCAAAAGTGCGTGTAAGCCCTGAAGTGAGGCGCAAAACATGTTGAGCCCTTTGCCTTGCTTTGCAGGCGCATCAGTGTCGTCGTCAAGGAAGCCATACTTTTCCTTGTCAGTGAGTGTAATTTCGAAGAGGCAATACTAAATAATTGATATTTCAGCTTATCGATTTTGATTATTTTTCTTTCATTTTCTTTGTTGAAATACTTGTTAGTCATGCTTATAATTATTAGTCTTGGACTATACATACATTTTTGTAATTCTTTTAACACTTGCGCCTTTCTTTATTAAAACCCACACTTTATTTTGCGCTGAAATCCCCAACAAACCTTAGAGGTTGTTCTTTCCTTTTTTCCTTTGATAACACTGATTAAAGAGGAAAGGGTAGAATTAAATTAAACGTTAGGCTTGGAGAGTAAATGTAAGAATTGTGCTGCAAAGTACTCTAAAGTGTGTTGATATTTTTGCCTTAGGTTCAATGTTATTCATTTAGAGCTTTGATTTTGCTTAGACACCCGAATAATCTTTATTAAATTTCTTTGCTTTAAAAGATCGGCCTTTGATTCCATTGCCTTCACTTTGAAAAACCAGTAGAAGAAACAACTAGGAGAAGTAGGAGGTCAAGGCATGACCTCTCTACTGGTAGTAAACAATTTAATAATCATGAAGCCTATGTGGACAACGAGATGTTGGACAAATCAGAGCAATAAGAAATTTCAGTGCTAAAAGAATAGAGGAAACGCTCTGGAAGCAATGCTCCTACCCACACTCTTGTTACACTTTAGTAAATGGTTTCTCTAGTCTATGAATTAAGCTGTGTTTTGTTATTGGTATGATTTGAAGTCACTAAACCACATTGGTTTCAAATTGAATATGATGCTTTGGCTGAGAGCAAGGTGCAAAAGCATCAAACAGCGTCTCAGGAATCTCTAGGAGACAGATTAATTTACTACAAAGAAGCAGTAGAAGGTGGTTCTATTAGTGATACTGTTTGCCAAACATGCTTTTAGCTGACAATGAAACTGAAAACATAACTGACATTGAGGAGAGCAATCAAGGCCATGACTCCTTAAGGAAGATTGATGGCATTTTTCTTTGTGCTAGTGAGTTCATATAGTCCTCCGTATGAGAAACAAAGAAAGAAAAAGGTTTTTCTTTTTTGCGTGAAATTTGTATATGGAGTTCATCCTTTTTCATTGTTTAGCAATCAAAGTGGCAATTACATGATTTCATATATATATTTTAAAAAGTCTATCCTTCATAGACTATTGCATTAACTTCTTGACTGAACAGAAAGTCTCAAACATTCTTGTTGTTTCACTGTTCGTTTGACCTAGAAATTTATCAAAAAGACAATTTACTTTGTTGTGTATTTATCTAAGTCGTATTTATCGGAAGTCTGATTTAATTTATATGATGAATTGCTGTAGTTCTGCTGAGGCAGTGAATCGTATTTATGAGATCAAAGGACGTAAGCATACAAGTCCTCTGGCTATTTGTGTTGGCGATGTTCATGACATAAAACATTATGCTGTGACAGATCATCTGCCTCATGGCTTGCTTGACTGCCTGCTTCCTGGACCCGTGACTTTGGTCTTAAGGCGAGGTTAGTAGTTAAATGTTATGTCAACAAATGCTGCATTCACGGGTATCCTTCAAAGGTTAAATATCTTAAGTTAGTACTACTTCATCGTAACATACTAACTGTAAGTAACTTGTTGACACACTTGAATAAGGAGCAAGATGAGTCACTCTCCTAGGCTAACACTGGCCCATGTTCAGTAGTTTCAGAAACTTTTATCTTTCTCTTATGAATCTTCTGTACTGGATGCTGAATTCAGATATTCTGCAGGTGAGTCGAGTATCCTTGAGAAGTCATTAAACCCTGGATTAGAGAGCATAGGGGTTCGAGTGCCAGACTGTAACTTCATCAGGGTGATTGCCCGTGGTTCTAGAAGTGCCCTTGCACTTACTAGTGCAAACCTCAGCGGACAACCTAGTAGCATAGACATCAAAGATTTTGAGAACCTCTGGGAGCACTGTGCATATGTCTATGATGGTGGAATTCTTCCAGCTGGGCGAGCTGGATCGACAGTGGTGGATCTTACTAAGCTGGGGAAGTACAAGATTCTAAGACCTGGAAGGTAAGCTTCCAGTACCTAGGGACTAGGGTGCAAACTACTGTTGAGATGAACTGATATCTTTCTGAGAATGCTTCAAAAGAGTCGACTTCTTAAATGAATGAGTTGAACCAGAAAACACTTGAGCTGATGCTTATTAATTTAGAAAAGTAGAGATTAGGTATAAAGAGCCAGATTTTAAAGCATGCTTAAACTTGGCATTCGTATAAAAGTCGTCTTATTAACCATGTGTCGGGAAGGGCAATGAAAGCATCAGCTTGCCTGGATATTTCAACCTTTCTTTGATGCATGCCAGAAACTGCTCTCACTTCTCCAATTGTTTCATCACTTATCTGTTAGCAATGGCAAAAATACTTAGACATGAAAGACTCAGACTAGAAGGAAATGCTTCAATCAGTGCCTAAAATGTTTCTAACTTTATACCTCAGCTTTTCCTTTGTTTTCTGACTAGAACTTCCAGTGTGACTGACATTCCTTCAAACCAAAATGTTCATTTATTTTTTTTGATAATCGTGGTGTCCGGGCCAACTTTTGTGCACCTCGACTAATTGCATGCAATACCTGTCACCTCCCACCAGCAACAAGTACTGATACCAGTACCTAGATAACTCTATCCACCAAAGCTAGGACAGATGGGAAGAAATTCAAAAACGCTAAGACCATGCCACAAAAGATCCCTTTGGAGGATTTCTCAAAAAATTTGGAAATGCTTATTACATCATTTTCCACTCAATTCATTCTTCTAACAAATGTCATCTCTCTTTTGTCTAGTTCATCTTTTTTGTTATTGTGTTCTAGTCCATACATTGTTGATTGTAGCCATGACATCTTCCCTTTATGCTTTTGCAAAAAAATAATTGTTTGAGCCTTCGAGGGACAAAACGATCTTCATGTATCTACATTCCTGTCTGGTGCAATTCCCCTAGACAATGTCTGTCATGCACTTGTTGTACACAATTATTTTTGTGTTGTTGAAACAACTATTCTTCATTTTTTACCGTTGGACTAGAAAGTCATTATACTACTGTTGTGCTTAAATTTGATGTTATACTTTACTTAAGACAGTGCAAAGGAAGAGACCGTTGCAATCCTTGAAAGACACTCACTACTGGAAGATGGAACCGGAGATTAGCAAGCTGCTGTTCAAGTTGAAGCTGTTCAGCAAAACGAACCTTGTGCCTGAGTTTGTAAAGTACAATTCATAAAAACTTGACTCGATGCAGTTGTGCTTCCTTTCTGTCTTTGGAAAGCTTTCGTGCTTCTATTTGGAGTCGAAATCACTTCGAGTAGAGGAGAGGAACACACGTTTGTTCATGCATTGTTTAGTTTGTTAATGGAAGTTCTAATCACTTACTAAATAGGATTCAAAGTGTGTTTATCATTTCCCATTTGAGAGCATTTACAATGTAATGAATCATGTTGTAACATGAAAACCTCATATTTTGAATCTTTTGACTTTTGAGATTCATTAGTGTCTTCCTTATGAATAATGAATGGAAAAAGTTCTATTTATTCCACAAAAATGTCAAATGATTTTGATTTACTCAATGTCTTCTCTTCTTTTCTTTTTTTGGTAGAAATATTTACTCAATGTCAAGTTGGTTATATTTGCTAAAAGTTATGTTCAATCAAGAGTATGCAATACTTTATCATTTTGAATTTCAAATTATCTGTCGTGATTTCTAAAAATAGTTGTCTCAAATTATTTCTCATTTTAGAAATTCAAGATAAGAATCGAGAGTTCTTCGGAAACAACCTCTCTACTTCCACTAGATATAAGGTTTGCATACACTCTATCATTCTCAAACTCCACTTGTGAAATTTTGTTGGATATGTTATTGTTAGAAGTTCACGATAGATTAATTATTCTTTTCTCATTTTATCCTTGCTTATAATTGTTTTTGGATGGTATTGTCACTTAAACTATTGGATGATTTGTTGAAGGGAACTTATATCTTAATACATAAATATATAACAATATGATAGTTTTAAAAAAGTCCTTAATTAATACTTTTAAAGAAGAGCGTAAAAGAGAAATACTGACAAATGAGTTGAGACGGAGGGATTACACATTATCTCAAAATTATAGTACGAATTTACGGACTAAATTATCTCGAGATTTCAGTCCTGAGATTTGATGGGATATTTAAGATTCATGTTGAGATCAAATTTATATTGTTGTTTGATTGACAATACAAATTGATCAGGAGATAAATTTATACCGTCAACCAAACATAATATAAAATCAATCCAAAACTTTATCCCGCATATCAAACAACACAAATTAAATTATCTTGATTATAGTCCTAAAATTATTATTCCTAGACTAATTTTTCCCATCTGGATTAAGGTAGGATATTCATGATTAAGTCTGGGATAAAATTTATACTATATTTGGTTGAAAATATAAATTTATCCTTACATTAACCAAATGATTTATTAATTTTATCCCCGTCTTACTTCTAAGATATTTTACATTATCCGCGTATTAAAACCAATAAGGAACTAGCAAAAAAAAGGATTGAGGTGGCACTTTTCTTGAAATTAAGGGGGGTTATTTGAAATAATAGAAAACAAGATGGGCTTTTTAGCACATTTACAATTTTCTCTCTTCAAAACCTCAGTGGATCACCCCATTAGAGAAGCTTCAGTTAAACCCCAGACAGTTAAAGAAGAAGAAGAAGAAGAAGAAAAACGACATAGAGAAGAAAAATATGAAGATAGAAGAGGTGCAATCAACAATCAAGAATCAGAGAATTGCCACTCATACTCACATTAAAGGCCTTGGTCTTGAGGTAATATCTTCATTTACCCCAAAACCCCTCTTTGCCTCTGTTCACTATTTTTGAGCTTTTAGGAAAAATTTAAGGTGAAATTGTTTTTATTTGGTGTTTGGTTTCATGGGTTTTTGAGTTTTGGTGTTAAATTTGCATAAAGCTACTATCTTGTGCTGGTTCTAGCGAACCCCTTCTTCGCTTTTGCGTATGGTTTTTGACCTTTTAGGAATTATTTGGTTAACTTGCTGAAATTTGGTGTTTGGGTTTATGGGTTTTTGAGCTTTTGAGTTTTTTGGTGTTATAATTTGCATAAAGCTGCTATCTTGTGCTGACTTCGCTTATGTGTATTGTATTTGATCTTTTAGGGATTTTTTTTGGGTTAATTTGTTCTTATTTGGTGTTTGGGTTTATGGTTTTTTGATATCTTGTGCTAATTCTACCCAACCGCCTCTTCGCTTCTGTGTACTGTTTTTGACCTTTTAGGCAGATTTTTCCTGGTCAACATGCTCTTATTTGGTGTTTGGGTTTAAGGGTTTTTGAGTTTTGGTGTTAAAATTTGGGTAAAGGTGCTATCTTGTGCTGGTTTAACTCAAACCCCCTCTTCACTTTTGTCTACTATTTTTGATCTTTTAGGATTTTTTTTGGGTTAACTTGCTTGCTCTTGTTTGGTGTTTGGGTTTATGGGTTTTTGAGTTATGGTGTTAAATTTGCTTAAAGCTGATATCTTGTGCCGGTTCTACCCAACCCCTCTTGGTCTCTGGTTACTAGTTAATACCCTTTTTAGGAGATTTTATGGATTAGTTTTCTTTTGGGAGTTTGTATTGAGGGTGTTTGGACTTGCTGATATATTTCCTTAAAGTTGTTATCTTCCGCTGGTTCTTCACAGCTTGTTTGGATGGTTGTTACTCATTGTATTGTTAATCTAAGTACAATGTTTGTCTTGATTGGTAGTTATATTTTTTTGTATTGTATTGTTAAATCTCTACGTGACAACGGAAGACCCATTTTATGCAAGATTGATTTGGTGTGATTGGATTGTCATATTATTTCTCTTATCCATTATACCCATACTTATTGTTTCTTCATCTTATTTTCCTATTTATCCTCTTTCTAGTGAATTCCACCCTATAGTCTATTAGACCTCTCCGCCTCACATTTCTAGTTTGTTTCCCATTGAAATGATGGGTAACTACTAACAACCATCTGAACAAGCTATTAGTTACCAAAAACTTTCTTGCATTTGATGTTTAACTTTCATGTATGTGGGTAATGCTTTGCTAACAAATGGGTGATTAAATGTGACTATGTTTGTTATATGATAGCCCAATGGGACACCACTACCATTGGCAGCTGGGTTTGTAGGTCAGGCAGCAGCCAGAGAAGCTGCAGGGCTTGTGGTTGATATGATACGCCAAAAGAAGATGGCTGGTCGGGCTTTACTGCTAGCTGGTCCGCCTGGTACAGGGAAGACAGCTGTTGCCCTTGGTATATCACAAGAACTTGGAAGCAAGGTGCATTCTTTTTACTCTTTTGGTTATTTACCAATATATTGGAATGAAATGGGCTCGAATAGAGTGGAATTCAAATAAAGGATTCAATGATTCAAATAATCGAGCCCAACTAGCTTAGGGTACAATTGATTGATTGAATATTGATAATGTGTGAGCTGATTGGGCATTTTGAAGTCTCTTTCTTTGTTGAGGTGAAATTTTACTTACTTTTATGAGGGTTAGCCAGTCCAAAATATAGCATGTGTTATAATTGGTGGCATTGACTTCATTATTGCAGATTCCATTTTGCCCGATGGTTGGATCTGAAGTGTATTCATCAGAAGTGAAGAAAACTGAGGTCTTAATGGAAAACTTCCGGCGAGCTATTGGCCTCCGTATCAAGGAAAATAAGGAAGTTTATGAAGGAGAGGCAAGTCCATAGTCTATCCCATTTGTTGTTTCTTTTTTGCGGGTCTTTGATACAATAATTATGCAATGGTTATCTTTAATGTGTTGTGAAGTTGATCTTCATTTTCTTAATTTGTAGGTGACTGAACTATCTCCAGAAGAGGGTGAGAGTGTGACAGGTGGATATGGTAAAAGCATTAGCCATGTTATAATTGGGTTAAAAACTGTCAAAGGTACTAAACAGTTGAAGCTTGACCCCACGATATATGATGCCTTAATTAAAGAGAAGGTAAGTTCTGCAACATTACTTGAGCCGAGGGTCTATCGGAAACAGCCTCTCTACCCTCACATGGTAGGGGGTGTAGACACCACCCTCCCAGACTCCACTTGTGGTATTACATTGGGTTTGTTGTTGTAAGTTCTGCAGCATATCTGTCAGTGAAGTATCAAATTTTTTAATATGTTTGATAAACAGTATAATGAGACTATACGATATTTCCTCTTTCTTAACATCCGATGTTTGAAATCTAGATTGAAGTATTTTTCTCTTGAGTAAATTCAGTAACCTTCATGTTATTCTTATTAAGCATGCTCTTAGAAGTCAGTGGTGAAATGGCATTTAGTCTTTAATTTACTTCAGTCTCATATATGTTTATTCTGCATGGGCGCTTATTCTTCTCTATTGTTATCTCCTGCTTCCATTATATATGTGCAGGTAGCTGTTGGTGATGTCATTTACATTGAATCGAACAGTGGAGCAGTTAAAAGAGTGGGCAGGAGTGATGCTTTTGCTACAGAATTTGATCTTGAGGCTGAGGAGTATGTTCCACTTCCTAAAGGAGAGGTTCACAAGAAGAAGGAAATAGTCCAGGTTCTTCTCATTTTTTGTTTCGCTATGACACAGATAAAGATTACCCTGGCATGTATACATGTAGTTATTTTTCTCTCAAATAGTCAATTTGTTCTATGGCTTTAAAGATCATAGTTCGTCTTTGCGAGCACACTTGAATGTTTGAACATTGAAGGGTATAAAATTCTGTATATTATTTGAAGTGGTGAGGAAAGAGATTTCTTAGCTAGATTGTGATGACCAGAAATTCAGGCTCCCGATAATGAATATCTTATTGGTTTGGTTATCGGTTTAAGGTGTTTACAAACCGAACACCGATAAATCTACCTGGTAATACACAAAACCGGACTAAACCGACCGATAAGCACCCCTATAGTCCATAGCATTTACAACTTAATATAGTGGTAGGTTTTAAGCAGCCAAGTACCTGCTTTTGACACAAGTGTGTTTAGGAGGAAATCAGCTGTCTCCTTATTGCAATATTTATTTAGTTGTTGTACGTCCGATCTTCTATAGATTACCTTCCATAATTGCTTGCTTGTGAGATTTTGATCAAACTAAATATGCAATTCCAAGTATCCGCATTTTTTTTTTGGTTTTAGACAAATGATATCACTACTTTGATGGCCTTTTGTGAGGGAAATCAATTGCAAGGAACATGAAAACAAAGATTTCTGTACTTAATTGCATGCAGTATTGTTTTCCGCCAGGATGTTACATTGCATGATCTTGATGCTGCAAATGCACGGCCACAAGGAGGACAAGATATATTGTCCCTTATGGGTCAAATGATGAAACCTAGGAAAACTGAGATTACTGACAAGTTGCGGCAAGAGATAAACAAGGTAGATCTATTAGTTCTAGTAGTCCTCTGTAACTGTGAATCTAGTATTTAACGTATTGGGTTATCATGGTCTTATTTCGCTGCAGGTTGTCAATCGTTATGTTGACGAAGGTGTTGCAGAACTTGTTCCTGGTGTCTTATTTATTGATGAGGTTCGTTTTCCATTCATATAACATCGTGTTTAATAATTCATTTAACACCACCCCGTCCCCTCCGGTAACTAATTGGAGGAAACATCTTTGGCGGCAGGTTCATATGCTTGATATGGAATGCTTTTCATACTTGAATCGTGCCTTGGAATGTTCACTGTCTCCAATTGTGATTTTTGCCACTAACAGAGGCATTTGTACTGTCAGGTATTTGAGTGTCCATGCAAAACCAAGCTTTAAAAATACATCAAGTTGGAAAGTTTCCATTTTATTGATTTCTTTATCATGGGGCTTTTTAAAATTTGCTTTCTGGCTGCATTTTAATTATTACATCAAACCATTGTGTGTTGAATGAAGTGGTTAGAAATACAGGACAAATTGTTAGTTTTCTATATCAAAATATGCTTACATGGGCCATGCAATTATCGATTTCAAACTTACATGACAATTTGTTTGTCTGGTTTTGACTTGGCACGGAGTTTAAGAAAATAAAAAAGACTTTTGAATCTTGTGGTCGTAGACTAAAGATTTGTAGAATGTACCAAACTGTCATTTAATCTTGTGGTCTTAAACTAAAGATTTGTAGAATGTACCAAAATGCCCTTTAATCCTGTTGTCTTAGACATAATATGTGGAAAGTTGAAAATACAGAGTTGCCAAAAAAAGCGAGAGACATTTTATTTTGGAACGGACAGATAAAGGAAGTAAGATCAAATGAATCTAAACAGTGGGGTACATCTTTTTGACTTTGTAGGCACCTTAGAAGTATGTACAGATACATGTAATGTCTGAGATAAATTAGTTGTCACCAAACAATATATCTGTTTGCAGAGGAACAGATATGACTAGTCCACATGGCATTCCACTTGACTTGTTAGATCGGTTGTTGATTGTCAGAACGGAAACTTATGGTCCAGCTGAAATGATACAGGTTCGCCGTTCATACTAGTTTGTTCAACATTTATTTGTATATCTTATTGATCTCGACCTGAACATGTGCAATTCTGTTGCATTTTCTTGATGGATGTTTCTTTCGAGTGCCTGGGCAGATATTAGCTATACGTGCTCAGGTGGAGGGACTAGAAATAGATGAAGAGAGCCTTGCGTATTTGGGAGAGATTGGACAACAAGCTTCTTTAAGGTCGGATTTAACTTGTTGGTTTTGTAATGCCAGAATGTCAATTCACTTTTTTAATTAGAGCAACTGATGTTCAATTCTTCCCTTTGTCCAGGCATGCTGTTCAGCTGCTATCGCCAGCTAGTGTAGTCGCCAAAATGAATGGCCGTGATAAAATCTGCAAGGTACTTGTCCCGTCACATTCTTTATCATTTGCCTATATGAGGTCCGAACAATATTTACTTAGCCATTCACTTTTTAGGTGGATCTCGACGAAGTGAATTCATTGTACCTAGATGCAAAGTCTTCTGCAAAACTTCTTCAGGAGCAGCAGGATAGATACATCTCATGATAAATTGTGTACTATGGTATCAATTCTCAAGCTTTATTTTTTAAAGGTCTTCATATCCAAATTGCATTTTGCAAGTCAATTTGTTTCATTTAAGATTTTGCTGTCTCATGAGATTGCAATATAACAAGGCTTCTGGAATAGGAGAGGCTCTCTTCTATATTTATATCTTCCCTCCTATTGTATCGTCATAGTAGATCGATCAGCTTGACTCTACTTAAAGAGAGGAGAGACATAAGTTCTACAAACGTGTATGTAAGTTAAGCATGACAATTGGTTCCTTTCTTCAAGATTAGATTGAAGGCATTTTGCCAGCAACGTTTGAATAAGACGAAGGCAATAGCCTCACCTTTCGGTTCATTGCAAGGAAATGACAAAAAGAGAAAAGGAAGCTTTCAGTGGACACAAGCCCTCAGGACTAGACGCTTGGACTTTGGGAAGTTTGCCCTAGGGTAGTCCTTCGTTTGGAGTTGCTTTTTTCATTTTTAAAGTGGAATTCCTCGCTTTCATCTATGACCTGTGTCAAACTCCACTTTTGTTGTTATCGAGTGGAATGATTCATTCAACCTCGGTATCAGTTACCAAGACGGTAGAGTGTCAAATGTGAATTTTGATACTCTTAGCTGTAAATGCATATATGATGTAGCATTCTTGCACTAATGGTTGTTCATGTCAAGATAGTTACATTGTCCCAAACCTTAAAAGGACAACTCGATGCATAAAATATTTTGCATTTATACGAAGAAAAAAAAAGTTGACAAAAACTATCACACTTGGTTTTGCTAGTGGCTTCTATTATATTCTCAAACCTCCCTATGGAGAGTTTCGTAAAAGTTTTGCAAAAAAAAATTCAATCGGAAGATATATCACCAAAATATTCGTTAGTAATACCCAAAATATGTCCAAAAATTGGTGAAGCTTCACGTACTGCTCTCCCAACTCACTACGAAGAGTTTCGTGAAGGTTATGCAAAAAAATAATTGTTCGGAAGTCGTATCACCAAAATATTTACGGGTTAACACACGAAAAATCACCTAAATGCCCAAGATAAATGCCCAAAATCACGTACTATTCTCCCAACTCCATACGGAGAGTTTCGTAAAGGTTTTGCAAATATTGTTCGAAAGTCATTAGAAAAAAATTAAAAGGCTGATACATATGAAAAATCAAGAAAATTGCGTAGTTCCTCAAATTTAGATCATAAATGCGAATATATGTCTAAAAAATGGTGGGACTATCACTACAAAAAAAGTATGGATTATATGAGGATTTTTCTAGGGATATTATACGAAAATTCGCAGGAAATTAAGTTTACTGCATATTTTCCTACCAAAAAGATCCGATGGTAAAACCTTCGTAGATAATTATTTCTTGCGAATTTTAAAATCCGCAAGTAATTTACCTAGGGATTTAAATTTCGCTTGTAAATTACTTGTGAATTTTCTTGCAAAAAATACTAAAAATATCACGAAAATTTTGGTAAAAATTAACAAAAAAGGAATCTTCTTGTGATTTTTTCCGTAAGTAAAGCCGCATATAAATTATTCTAATAAATTTTTAAAAAAAATCCTGTAAATAATATTAATTATTTTGATCACCCCCACCCCCACCCTGCCATTGTTCTAACTTAATCCCCGCCCCCACTGCCAAATAGTTGTGTAGTTTCTCTTTGAAATTAGATTCTTTTAATGATATTGGTCATGGCATTATAAATGCTAATTTTTTTTGTATCTTTCACCGATGTGGTACAAAAAGTACCACTGGCATTACACTAATTTTTTGTGTTTTTTTTATTTGATTAATTTTTAAAGCTAAAATAGATTACATTAATTGAATATTTAAAATATACTTTAGATATTCATAAATTATACAAAAACTACTATAAATTCATCTCATATTAATATGGTAATGAAATATATCAAAAAATAATCCCTAAAATTCATGTCATTTAACTCTTAAAAATGAAGCACGACAACTAATTATATATTTAAAATAAATCACTACTACCAAATATATCGTGAAAATTTTATGGTTACACTTTCTATAAGATAATATTCATGACTAAGCATATTAAATGTAGACAAAATTTAAATGATACATACACGGTTCTTATAAATAAATAATTGAAAAGATAAGTATATTTATAAGTTTAAAGTGAAAGAAAGTTATAAACAATAATCTATAGTATATCTTATTAGGTATTTGTGGTATTTATATTTTTAATTTATCTTTTAGTAATTATATCTTATGAGAGAGGAATCAAGGGATCGGAACGGCGCGAAATAATATCGGGGGCGGCAGATTCAATTAATCGAAATTCAGAAGCTGAAATTTCACCTCTACCATCAATAGGTTTAGCCAGGGCATTCAGTTAAGTCTGCGCATGAATGATCCACTTGCCGCCGCTAACAAAAAATAGATTTTTACTCACAATCTTGATGAATAAAACTATGTTCTTTTATATTTTATTTGTGAATGCAATTTATTTTCTATCACTTTAAAATTTATTGCAAAAAATCATATCACCAAAATATTAATGAACTAACACATGAAATTGAGAAAATCACTTAATTCCTGTAACAAGGCTCTTAAATGTCCAAAATATGTGCAAAAAATGTTGAGGCTTCACGTACTACTCCTCCAACTCCCTACAGAGGGTTCCGTAAGAGTTTTTTTAAAAAAATCGCCCGGAAGCCATATCACCAAAATATTCATGGGCTAATACTTTCGAAAAACTGAGAAAATCACCTAGTTTCTATAAAATGGATCCAAATGCCCAAAATATGTGCAAAAAATAGTGATGATTCACGTGTTACTCCCCCAACTTCCTTCGGAGGGTTCCGTAAAGATTTTGCGAAAAAATCATCTAGTAGTCATATCACCAAAATATTCATGGGCTAACATACACGAAAAATTGAAAAAATTACCTAATTCCTGTAAAAACGGATCCTAAATGCCCAAAATATGTGGAAAAAATGGTGAGGCTTCACAAACTGTTTTCCTAACTCCCTACGGAGAGTTCCGTAAAGGTTTTGTGAAAAATCGTCATATCACCAAAATATTCATGGAATAACACGAATGAAAAACTGAGAAAATCGTCTAATTCCTGGAAAGACTATCACTCAATGGAGCAAAGGTAGGCGCCTAGAATACTGTTTGATAACTCTCAATATCTCTTATCGTCGACATAGTTGTTTGACAACTTGATATCGATTCATCACATCTTTTAGGGTCGAAGAAAGTCCAACGGTTCTATTGTTCGCAGGTTCAAGTGATAGTTATAGAGGACTACACTTGCCAATGAACTCAAAATTTAGAGTTTATGAGTTCTAAACTTGCCATTAAATTCATAGTCATTATAGTTATTGAGTTCACAATTAAATATTTATACATATTTAATAAAGTTAACAAAAGTAACTAAGTCCATCCCAATTATAAATATATCAGCAATTATTTAAGTAGTTGCAACAACTTCAATTTTATATTCCAGCAATTATTTAATTCAATGCATAACAAAATCCAGAATTTGATGAAATAACAATAAACTTATGGGTGAATGTATCAAATTTGATCTGGATCAGCTAGGATACTTAATTTTTAGATGTTGTATGATAGTGATATCTTATTATATAGTTCCAAATACTTAAGTATTTACTTAATAATTAACACGTTTTTCAAAGCAAACCATGAAAATTGATAGTTGATTGAGCACATAGATAACATATAATATATAGTACCAGATACAACCCTCCCTCCGCAACTCACGTTGATGCGATCCAAATTTAATTTTGTATATAATAAAGATAACAGACATCGAGTGAGAAATTAAAAAAATACAATCATGTAGTTGTCCAACGAGTAATAACGCATGACTCATAAAACAACTAACAAACTATTTTATTCTTTATTTTCAAATTTTAATATTTTTAATAAACTTATATGGTTAATTTATAAAGTTTCAAGAAATTCTTTAAAAAAAAAAAATCAAAAAATGATTTCTTTAAAGGGAAAAGTAGAGCCTTGAGGCAAATTTGAGCAAAATAAAATAAATCTTCTTTAACTCAGAAAAATAAAATGGAACATTTTTTAAAACTACTTAATTTTCTTTTAATAGACTTTCCCAAAATTATCTAAATGGTTTTTTGTCTTCTTAATTTTGAGAAAAAAAGTTGGATAAAGAAAGTTGTCCATTTATTGAGTTTTATGGGATGCATTTGGTCAATTAACTTGTTTATCCATTAATTAGAGATATATACGTAATATAGTGGTAAAATCAAAAAAATTAATAATGATATTCAAAAAAATTCAATCGTTTGATCTGAAGTAAGTCAAGAGGATTCAAAGTATATATACAAATAAATAAAATAGTGTAATATGATTTTTCAACGCAAAGAATTCAATTAAACCCCTTTCATTAATTGTGGCTCCATTATTATACGTATCATTGAACATGTAGCCATGTGGAGTCACCGTTAGTTACGTATTCGATAAAATTCAATAACCAAAAATTTCAAATTAATTTCATATTTATGTTAAAAATAATAATTTAACATGTATAAATAATTTATTCAAACTTCAACAAGTTAAAAAATTAAAAGGAAAATTGTTTGGCGTATAATCTAACTCAACCCTGTAATTATCTTTAGATATATGTGAATACACTTATTATCCACACGGATAAAGATAGACATAGATATTGTATATGCGTGGATTGATACGGTATATTATGCTACAAAGATATTACAAAATATTTAACTAGTACTCCCTCTGTTCAATAATACTTGTCCACTATTGACTTTACACACTTCTTAAGAAACTACTACCTCCGTCCACTTTTAGTTGTCACAGTTTCCTTTTTTAGAGTCAAACTATAAAAACTTTGACTAACATTTTACGATGTATTTTTTCATCATATTGATATGCAAAAAATTTGCAATTTATAGTACTTTTCGTATAGTTTTTGAATATCTAATTTTTTTGTTTTGAATATCGAATTAATATAATCTAGTTTAACTTTAAAAATTAGTCAAATTGACTTTCGAAAAACACAACATGACAAATAAAAGTGGACGGAGGAAGTATAATAGAAGGGTAATTTTACTATATCACCCTTTATTATATAATAAATACGATGTCTTGAAAAATGTGATAGGGAAATGACTATAATTAATGATAAGGGTAAATTAGGAATTAAGTGTAAATTTATTCATTGATTTCATAAAGTGGACAAGTATTGTTGGACATCTCAAAATAGTATAGTAGACAATTATTGTTGGATGGAGGGAGTATGAGTGAATATAATGATATACTCGATCTGCTCTAGAGATATTGTATATGTACGGATACATTATTATGTGCAAGGATACAATATATTTCACTTTTATTATACGAGCGAATACAATGTATTTCGCTAGGTTTTAAAACCAAAATATATACTTCTATGTGTCATTATTAAGCAAAATCTAAGTGCAAGTAACACTATTTAGTAATTTTTTCCTGAAATATAATAATTCATAAACTAAATTTTTTGACTCCGTCTCGATAAAGCCTATGTTTTGGCAAAATGAAAATTGTACACCACTAGCCGAAAATCACGACTATAAAATAAATCAAGTAAATGTGGCCTACTTCTTAATTAATTTATTGCCTATATATATATATATCTGCCTATTTGCAATATCTTTATTACTCATATAACCACATTCTCGATCAATTCTTACAAAAATAGCCACTATGACAAAACTAGCCTTAATTCTTTCTCTTTGCATCATTTTCACAACTTTCATCTCTTCTTCTAATGCCATTTCCTCTTGCAATGGCCCGTGCAAATCGTTAAACGATTGCGACGGGCAATTAATATGCATTAGAGGAAAATGCAACGATGACCCTGACGTTGGAACCAGTATTTGCGGAGGAGGAGGAAGTTCTCCTTCTCCTCCGTCTACTGGCTCAACGCCGGCTATGCTTACCCTAAACGACTTTAGTGAAGGTGGAGACGGGGGTGGTCCATCAGAATGTGACGAGAAATATCATGATAACAACGAAAGAGTAGTCGCGTTGACTACTAGATGGTACGCTAATGGTTCAAGGTGTGGAAAAATGATACGTATTCGGGCCGATAAAAATGGGAAGAGTGTAACGGCTAAGGTTGTGGATGAATGTGACATAAAAGATGGTTGTAAAAATAATGTAGTGGATGGTTCAATTGCTGTGTGGAGAGCTTTGGGGTTGAATACTGATGAGGGAAGAGTTCCTATTACTTGGTCCATGGCCTAAGAGATATATCACTACAAAAAAAATGGCCTAGGAGATAATATTATTATTATTCCTATGTTGTTTAATTATACTTTAATTTGTTATGTGTGTTTGGTTGTGATATAGTAGAGTTTGAATAATTGTGTCATCTTATATAAAATATGTGATAAGATGGACATGACTAGTGTACCTCAAGAATTTGCTATGAAATATTTCTAGTTAATTACTATTTCATTCGCGCTGTTTCAATTTGTTTGGCTTGATTCAGAGTATGAGGGTCAAATTAACTAATGTGTGGTCAAATTGTTATTTGTATTGGCTCGTAATTCTTAAAAGTTGGCTCGTAAATGTGAAAATATGCCTTAGAAAATGGTGGGACTATACGTAATGCTTACTCAACTCACTACGGAGGTCCTCATAAAAAATTTTCAGAAAAATCTTTTGGGTGCTCCAAGGCGCCAGATCCATGAGGTAAACACACGAAAAACCAAGAAAGCCGCATAATTTCTAAAAGTTGGCTCATAAATGCGAAAATATGCCTTAAAATAATGGGACTATATGTAATATTTCTCCAACTTATTACGGAGGTCCTCATAAAATTACAAATTAACAAATATTGTCACAAACATATTCTCAACATGATAAGGTTGGCAGCAATTTGGATATGATTTAACACAAGCTAGCCAAACTCTTTAAGATATATACTAGTTTTAGTGTTAAAAATTTATTTGTATCTAATGTTTATATTTATAACTAAATTAGATCAAATGCCTAACAGTATGTGACCTTCATAACAAATCAGATAAATATGTTTGAAATCAAACTATGAAAATTGACAATTGAATTTACACCAAGACTATTCTAGAATGTGGACTATCATTTTTTTTTTTAATTAGAAGAATTAATTAACATAAATAGTCTTTTATCAAAATACTTTTGAAAGATTTATAACTAAGTATAGGGTCATGGGTAAGTCTTGCTCATTGGTGATATTTGTAACTTAATAATCCATCACAAATATGAGTGTGAAAAATATCTTGTGACAAATGAGTATTTTTATTTAATTAGTTATATAATAAAATCATCGACAAATACGTGATAATAAGCCATCATATTCCATCACAAATCTCGCTATTATAATTGTGATAGACCCCTAAAATGCTCGATACTTTAAGATGAGAAAATCGATCCTCCTTACTTGGTCCCGGACTTGTCTTTTTCTCTTTTTGTTTTTTTTTTTTTTTTTAGGAAAAAATCTATAAATATATTTATCCATTAATTGAGTCAATAATGAATAAATGAATTACTAATTAGCAGCCACTACCTAGGGAAAGAGTAATAGGGAAAAAAACTACTATTTTAAAAAAAACTTTTTCAAGAATTGGGAAGAAAAAATAGGAAGAAAAATATTCTTAAAGAATTAATTAATCGACTATAAAAAAGTTATTAGTACTAATTACTTTGCTCGTAGCCATTAGCTTTTTATGGGTGAATTTTTGGTCAATGAACTCTTTTTCTATCATTCTTACTGAAACTCGACTAAATTTAAATTTGTGCATTACATACTTCATTTCTAAAAAACAACTCTTTCAACAAAAAAAAGTTCATTTCCAAAAAATTTAAACTCAATCCTTCTAATTGAAGCTGAAGAAATTTCAAACAATTATAATTAAAGATGAAGAAATTTCGAACCATTCTACCACGACCCTGTATTAATTATTCGATCAACTTGCTAGTCCATCTATTAATCCTAATGTCAGAAGCCGTGCATCCATGCAAGTCTTTGCATTGAATAGCCACAAAAGTCCATGGAGGGTATTCGAGTTAGCTTGTACAACCTCGTTTAATTTTAAGGGATATTTATCATTTTTCACCAATCATATAAATTAGATAATTTTTTTCATCGAGATTAGAAGAGATGAAAAGAAATTACTTACTTTATGGTGCTCAATCTACTTCATTAATAAATTTGAATTAAACTATTATTCATTATTTAAACTATCTCGGATTAGTTCATTTCAACTTAAGTAATTAAATTTTGTTTTAATAAATAACATATTCAAATTCAGATCAATCCGTCCAATTGACACGTGTACAACTCTAGTAGCCGAAAATTACGAGTCATCAATATATCATTTCTCCCTATATATATTCATCCATTTGGACAGCTTTCTTACACATATAACCTTTTCAATCATTACAAAAATAGCCACAATGTCCAACCTAACCTTTCTTTCTCTAATTTTCACTATTTTCATCTCTACTTCCAACGCTATTTCTCAATGTAACGGCCCTTGTAAAACTTGGGACGATTGTGACGGTCAATTAATTTGCATAAACGGAAAATGTAACGATGATCCTAACGTTGGAACCAACATTTGCAAAAGTAGCCCTCCTTCCGTCCCATCTCCAACTCCAACCAATACATGTCGTCCGTCTGGCACAATCAATTGCAACGGTATACACCCAATATACCGTTGCTCGCCACCTGTCAACTCTTCAACGAGCGCTCTACTTACCTTCAACGACTTCAGTAGAGGCGGAGATGGTGGTGGTCCATCATCATGTGATGGGCAATATCATGACAACAACGAAAGAATAGTGGCATTGTCCACTGGATGGTTTGCGGGACGTTCAAGGTGTGGTAAAATGATACGTATTCGCGCTGGAAAGACCGTAACGGCTAAAGTCGTAGATGAATGTGATTCTACTATGGGTTGTGATGAAGAACATGCTTTTCAAAGTCCATGTAAAAATAACATAGTGGATGGTTCCATTGCTGTGTGGAGAGCTTTAGGGTTGGATACAAATTTGGGTATTGTTCCTGTCACTTGGTCCATGGTCTAGGTCAGGACGGACTGACCGTTACAGTTACGGATTCGATAATATTTATTAAATAAGCATGTCATCTTACGTGTAATAAGATGTACATTGGAGTCACTTAAAAATAATAAATTATCATATTATTTTGTTTTCAATTTGTTTGATTTGTCGTAGAGTTTATATATATATATATATATTTGAAATTTGTATGATAAACCAAGTCATGGCTATATAGATCGTTTTATTAAAAATAAAATAAGAAGTTTCAAGTTAAATTAGTATTTTTTTTATTAAAAAAAATATAGAAGTGTGATATTTTAAGGGGACAAATTTATAAAAATGAAAACATAATATAATATGTCATATAAATTAGAAGGGTGGAGTACTAATTAATTATGAGTATATAATATATAAGGGTTGCAAGAATTATGTTAATCACTTAATTGTTATTCTGTTTTAAATCGTTATCAAAATGGGTAAGTGTTGCCTATGGGAAATATTTGTAACTTAATTATCCATCATAAAATCATCGATAAATACGTGATAAATATATATATCCATCATATTCTATCATAAATCTTTCTATTGTGATTGTTTTGACCTTTAAAATGGTCGATATTTTAAGATGGTGAAATTAATCCTCCTTTACTTATTCCTAAATTCTTTTTTTATCCATTTGTTTATTCACTTATTTATGTAATAGACTTGTTTTTTTATCGTTTGGTGAAAAAAATCTAGAAATATATTTATTAATTATTGAGTAAAAACTGAATATATTAATTAATTAGTAGCCACTACCTAGGAAAAGAGTACTACTCTCTATGGTCTACTTTTATCCCTTATTACTCTCCTTTTACTTCTTGATTTCCCTAATGTTAATTACTTGAAAAATTAATTAATCAATTAATACAAAATATTTCCATCTAGTTCCTTTTTTTTCTGATTAAACAGTATAACATGACATGCAACTATTTTTAAAAAACTTTTTCAAGGTTTGGGAAGAAGAAGAAAAATATTATTTGTGAATTAGTTAATCGATTATACAAAAGTTATTAGTACTAAGGACTTGCTCACTATATTTAGGGAAAAGAACCCTTATACCTCAAAAAAAAAAAGTAAAATATTTATCCTTAAATGCCTCATTACTTTCATATCCTCTTTTTATTTTAAAATGACATATAATTCATGCGCCAACGTCAGGTTGATGTCAGTGCCCACCATTTTTTCCTCTCTGATACTATCTTAGTATATTACAGTATATGAATATACTTTGATGGTATCAAAGAGTAACTGAGTAGTGTCTTCATTGAAGGACTGTTTCTTCCTCCTTGATGCTATCAAAATATAATATACTTTGATGGTATTAATGAATAACTGGACATCGTTTTCATTGAGGTTTGCTTCAATACTTCGATGAGATTACTCAATCATCCATGATACAATTACGGTATATCTACATATTGTCATGATATCATTGAGGTATGTTTCAATTCTTCAATATTTTAATTTAAAACAGTTTAAAAAGAGTCATAACTTAGATACAATTTTTTAAAATTTTGTAAAAAGAGAAAAATATAATTTCTACTAATTTAGAGTTTAATAAATAAGATTGTGACTTTAATAATTTTTTCTTAATTGTTTCTTATTTATTTCTTAAAAAAAAAAAAGTTCAATCCTATATGATACTGATAAGGTATCAATATACCGACAAAGTGTCACAGAGGATTAAGCTCAATCTTATATGATATCGATATGGTATCAATATACCAACGGAGTATCACAAAGAATATATTTTCTACTAATTTAGAGTTTAATAAATAAGATTGTGACTTTAATAATTTTCTCTTAATTGTTTCTTATTTATTTCTTAAAAAAAGAGCACAATCCTATATGATACTGATAGGGTTCAATATATCGACAAAGTATCACAGAGGATTAAACTCAGTCATATATGATATGGATATGGTATTCAATATATCGACGGAGTATCACAAAGGATTCATTCATAGTAGTGATGTTGACGTCATGCTGACATCATGTGCGAAATAAGAAAGGAGAAAGTGGGTAAATAGTTTGGGTCATGGGTCCATTAAGGATAAATCGTTTAGGTTGGATCCAATTTGGATAAATAGTTACAAAATTTGGTCTATTTTAGGTAGTTTTCCCCTATATTTATGGTATAATGACTAGCTCATAGCCATTAGCTTTTTATGGATGCATTTTAGTGAATTGTCTTTTTTTTTTATTCATTTGGTGTTCGATATTTTTATTGGGATTCAATAAAACTTGAATTCGCGTGTGTTGCATGAAAATAATGCTTTCAATAAAAAAAATGATTTCCAAAAAATTCAATTTAATCCCTCTGATTAAGGATAATTCTGAATCATCCTACCACAATTTACGTTAATAAATTAATCAACTTGCTAGTCCATCTATTTAGTCCTAATATCAGAAGCCGTGCATTCAAGTCTTTGCTTTGAATATCCAGAAAAAGTCTAATTTTGCTAACTTATCGGCTATCGCTATGAAAATTGTGCATAGGGTAGCCAAATTAAGCTCATAAAAATATGACTCGTCCAATCCTATTTAAAATTTGGAATAATCATGGCTTTCAGGTCAGCTTGAACACATACCTCGTAACTTTTTTCATTAAAACTAGAACAGACGAAAAGAAATTACTTAATGTTTTGTCTTTGCTAGGATTTGAACCAGAAACCTCATAGTGCTCGATCAACTCACTTCATATCCGGCTTTTTTTTAGAAAAAATAAAAAGAACAAGTAAAACTTGAGTCGAACTATAAACCATTATTTAATTTATCTCGAACCAAAGACCTCATGGTGCTTGATCGGCCCACTTCATATCCGTCCATTTGTCACGTTTACAACTCTACTAGCCAAAAAGTACAACTCCCAATATCTTTTCTCCCTATATATATTCATCCATTTGGACAGTTGTGATGTGAAACATGCTTTTCAAAGTCCATGTAAAAATAACATAAGGGCCAAGCGATCGTCATAGATTTGATAGAATTCAATTACTTTATAACTTAAATTATATACTTATTGAATAAGCATGTCATCTTACATGTAATAAGATGTACATTGGAGTTCCTTAAAAATAATGAACTACGATATAATTCCTAACTAATAATTAGTGTTCTTCTTTCGTCTCAATTTATGTGTAATTATTAATTACTATTAAATTAACTATTAATTGTTTCCCTACTTTGTTAGTAACTTTATGGATGGAAATTTTATTCGAAGGAACTTCTATATTCAAAAGAAAATTTCAGTGTATATAGATTATACACTTACTTTACAGTTGTTATACGATGAATATACAGGGCGACTATTTCAAATTGATACGTATGACATACTAAGTAGCTGAATTTTTTTTAATCGAATGACTAAAAAGAAAAACACTATAGATAATTTAAGACGGGGGAATATTAGTCAAATATTGAAGTACTATACTTTATTTTTGTGAAAAAAAGTTGGGTGGATCAATATTGATACAATAGAAACATCAGGGACCATTTAAATCCTAAGTCTGAATGTTGTACAAATATAATTACTAATCATTTAATTAAGATGCTTTGTCTTTCTTTTTCTTTTGATAAGAGTTAAAATAGGGGGGGGGGGGGGGGTAGGAACTCAATTTGGCAAAAAAGGTTTGCAATCATTCATTAAAGCAATATTTCCATAAAAAGAAAGATATCATGAGTTATATAAAAAAAGAAAAAAAGTTGCAATGTGGGGGGTTTTGTCCCTTGGATGACTTGAATAAATGGGAAAATAACAATTGGCCTTGCACTCCAAACATAAAAAGAGAGTTTTTTCTAAGTGAGTCGTTTCGTGTAAGATATTGCTTAGAACTAGGGGTGTCAAATGGGCGGGTTGAGTTAAAATTGGATATATTAAAATAGATTGAAATAAAAATCGAGTTGGGTCTTGACCCGCCCAAATTTATTTTGGGCTCAAATGGGCTAAAACACGGGTTGAGTCTTGACCCGTTTAATCTCAATAATTTTAACATAGTGATATTTAACTTTTATAATCATAATTTGAATTTCAACTCAAGAATATTTTTTTAAAAAAAGTAACAAATTGATAGATAAATCCTAAAAGATATTAAATAGATAATAATTCACACCTTCAATAGGAACATATCTTAATAAAGAGTTTTTTAAAACGGGTTGAAATTGGAGATTGAATTGGTCTCAATCGAGGACTCTCTTAAAATGGGTTAGACTTGAATGGATTGAGATTGAACCCAATTCAAATTATCTTGAGCCCAACCCTTAAAATTTTGGGCAGATTGGGTGAATTACCTATGTTTAGGTTCATTTTTTACACCCCTACTTAGAACCAACAGGTCACGTGGGTTTTGTCCCTTGGGCTACACCCCTAACATAAAGGAGAGCTTTTTCCAAGTGGATATGCACCTAACATAAAGAAGAGCTTCTTCAAAGTGAATCGTTTTACGTAAGACATTTTTTAGAATCAACAGGTCGGTCACAAGAGCTTAATCCCTTGGACGACTTGAATAAGTGGGAGAATAACAATTGCACCTCCCTACACCCTTAACATAGAGGAAAGCTTTTTCTAAGTAAATTTGTTGCAAGACATTGTATAGAACCAACGAGTCAGAGGAATTGTATCCTCTAACGACTCGAGTAAATGAGAAAATAACAATTAGGCACTACTCCACCAACATAAAAGAGCGCTTTGTCATTTCACATAAGACATTGCTTAGAACCACCATGAGTAAATGAGAGAATAACAAATAGACCCCCCCACCCCCAACATAAAGGAGAACTTTTTTTTATAGAGATCGGCGTTTTGCACAAGACATTGCTTAGAGCCAGCAAGCACACAATCTAAATTGCGCGTTCCATTTCCTTTTAAGTTTGTAGTGCTCAAATCATAAGAAATTTATTAAAATATATACAAAGCCATGATTGATATAGTAAACATTGTCTACAAGACTAGAACAAACAAGTGTTTTTCTTACTTATATCTGAGAATCATACATTAGGAGCCTTTGCAAGATAAAACTATGTCATAAAATATGGTGAAATTAAAACCTAGTAATAAATTCCATCAACTACTGGAGAAATGACATAATCTACAAGCTAAACTATAGCTACAACATTATGTTTTACTCTTTTTTCTTCACCTTTCAATCAACAAAGTCATGAATCATGTGACCTCCAAACTGCTGCCTAAGTCGATGTTCGTGTAGTTGCAACTGTTGTTGTTGTTGAGCAGCCTCGGCGTTTTGCCTTAGCCCCAATGTCAACGATACAGCTCCGATATTACCTCCAATTTCAAGTGCATTTCTTTGGTAAGGTACAAACCCCATCAACGATCCGTCCATGCTTGATGCAGCAGAGATATTGTGACACTCTATCCTCGAACGTTTTTCTTGATTCCTCCACATATGATCACTACTACTCTCATCTAATCGTTCCGAGGGTCCTATTATTCCTTGACAGTCTTCTTGCTTCTCTGGCATTACTACGCCACTCATGTTGAGTAGTACATTACTGAAATGTTGGCCACAACTTACATGGCTGGTTCGTTCTGTCACGAGCTTATTCACATCCGATTTTCTTATACTTGAACCGGTTTGATCTCCTCCTTTAGTCTCCAACATATGAATCTCTTCAACCATCGGTTTCCATACACGTACACGTGCATTGATGAACCAATTAGAAACCTGTATCAAACATATCGCGAATATTCATGTGTTAAGTCTTGAATTTAGAATGAGTAAAAATCATGTTTATTCCCCGTATTTTTTTACCTGGTTTCTAGTTAAGCCAGTTTGAGAAGCCAACATGTGCTTATCACTATCTGTAGGATACCTACAAGTAATGTAAAGTTCATTTAAATAGAGTAACTAAACAAGATAAAGTACTAGTTAAAATGGAACAGAGAGGAAAATTTACGGGTGAAGGAAGTGATCGAAAAGCCAAGCTCTAAGAATAGCCACAGCGCGTTCTGGTAAGCCTCGTTGAGGTCTCCAGACATGTTGTTGTGATTCAAGAAACGCGACCCCAGCTCCACCACCACTTTTCTGTTTATGTAACGACATCTGGTCAACAAATTTCAACCTAGATGAATTTCCATCGCCTTTTTTACTCATGCCAGATGCAGGGGATGGCAACTCTTCACCCAACGCTTGCCTTATGTTTTTCAAGTGATCCGTGATGGCATTCCTCAGTGACTTAAAATGTTGCGAAACAGTTTTGAGAGCTAAGGAAATGTATGGGGTAGCTGCACTAAGACCAGCCACAGTTTCAAAAGACGATACGACCATTTGCATTTGCTGATGATACTGTTTGAATCTTTTACAAATCTGTCAAAACAAAGAGTACATTTCAGTCAATTACAAACATTGTCCTGTAAGTAAAAGCTCGATAAGTGAAACAAATAGTAGAAAACGACTATATCTTTTTCAGAAACATGTTCAATCCCAATAGGTAAAAACGCGGAGATAAAAACTTAGTATCTGTCGGTATAACACAGTAGAATGTTGCTTTCCAACCTCAAAAGTAATGTTCTTTAAATGATGAGATTCTCAACTTTAATAAAGTTACTTAACACAAACATCATTTGATTGATGATCATTCATTACAAGAAACTGTGTTCTTTCTTTTAAAGAGTAATTAAATGCATGATGGGGAACGTCGAGAAGAAGCAAGACATCATGTTCAAAAACATCGACTATGTCCTACAAACAAAAAAAGCAAGTAACAGTCTCTTTTACAATGTAGCTTTCCAGATGGAAACAAGCTGCATATTTGCTATATAAACAGTATGCTGAGGCAGATGAGAAACGTTATCATTTATAACTTTTAATAGAGAAATCACAAGAAAATCAGTAACTAGAAGATTACCTTAAGCAACGGAAATTCAATAATCAAGAGAAACTAATCGCGATTTTTCATTTTCTAAAGCTAGTGTATATATACTTATTCCGGTATCACATTGTGTATAACCGGTGGCTTACTAGTACTACTCTTGAACTATGTTGCTCAAACTCTTTAAAAAATGGCAATGGGTGAGTGTCGATTCTCCAAATGTAGTGCATTTTAGAAGAATAGCGGGATTATTTTGGAGTCTTGTTTCAAAATTCATGTAACTATAGGCCAATTAGAAATTTTCTTATTATTGGAAGATAAAATTATATATGTTTGTATATTAAACTAAACATATACAGTGTAATCACACAAGTAAAGGTGTAGTGTGTACGACCTTACCCTTACCTAGGGAAGGCCTCGACGGATTGCGACAGACCCTATATTCAATTGATCAAGAAAATTAAGTTAAAGGAAGCTAAACAATCACATATATAGTGTAATCCCACAAGTAGAGGTGTTGGGCGTACGAAGTCTTACCACTACCTAGGGAATGCAAAGAGGCGTTTTCTGATAAGACCCACGGCTCAAGTGATCAAGCAAATTAAGCTAAAGCTAACAAATCATTATCTCCGGAAAAAAGGAAAATGCACGAATAAACAAACCTCTTCCTGCATAAATATTAGCTTCGCCTTCTTCTGGAGATACTCAGGACACACATTTGATTCATTCAAACCACTCGAATCTCCGCCACCACCACCACCACCTCCTGATGAAGACTCAGCAGCAGCATTAACATCACAAGAAACCCTAAAACCATCACGAACTTTCTTCGATAAATTTGAACATTTAATCACATTTGATGAACCTGCAGCAGCAAGCTCACAAAGTTCATCCAACAATTGTTGTGCTGGTCTTAAAAACTTCGAGCTTTTGAGTATCGTTGCATAGCCGGTGAAAGGACCAAGTGGCACCGCACTACGATGTGCAATTGCAAAATTTTCAGGTACCACAGCATTGTTCCTCTTCTCCATATGCATCGTATTGGTTCGTGGAACTGGTGAAAGAGATAGAGCCAAGCCTTGAACACTCGAGTTATCAGGTACATTGGTTCTAAAATTTGACCCCAATTCACAATGTTTATCATACAAATGACGCGATTGATCCATATAATTCGGAAGCAATAGAAGTCCACTCTCATTCTCCGTCCACGAACCAACACCAGAATTTCCCACAGTAGCAGACTTAACAACTTCTTGAAGTGTATCATGATAAAGTACAGAAGAGCTATACTCAACATTACTAGTCGATAAATTAGTAATAGCATCTGAAACTGACTGCTGCATTTCATTATAACCACCAAAAAAATTCGGCTTCACATCAATAGTACTACTACTATTCAAATTCAACGATCCACATAACACACCACCTCCTCCGACTCCAACAAACATTGGACTCAAATTATTAGTTTCAATAACACCAGAATTAAAATTTGTTATATTATTCCATCCACAGCTCGAATGTTGCAATCCACCAGTATTACTAGTCGTTGTCGATGAAAAATTAATCATTTCAGACGACGATAGTACTACTGATGGATCACATGATATATTTCCATAATGATATGGCTGATGAATTATTTCTAATTCTTCCGAATTATTAATTCTCAGCCTCTCCCTTCGACTATGTTGCGCTACATGAAATTCAGATACTTGATCACTCATTTCCAATATAGAGTAAACTGAATAAATTATTACAAAATGTTACCTGCATGGTATTATAACAAAATCAAAATTTTCAAATGAACATAACCAAAAAAATAAAAAACATAAAATAGCACAATAACAAACCCATGTGGGATTGTATAGTACTAACATTTAATGAGAAGTTAATATTTCTCACTGTTGAGACACATAATATAGTTGAAAAAAGAAGTACAAAAAAAAACAAAAACAAAAATTGAGACATTAATAGAAGTAGATATAAATTTATGTCCCAAAAAAAAATTACTGTTAAATTTACCAAACATAGACAAAAATGTCTCCTAATAATTAGCTTTATAGGCCAATACATGAATAAGCAAAACTTACACCAAAACCCTAATTTACTATAGCTAACTTGTCTAATTATTATAAATTCTACATTTTATAATAACTTACCGATGTATATAACTCAAACTCGTAATTAAAAAAAAAAGTGTGAATATAGGGAGGTGGAAAATAGATAGGTGACCAAGTTTCATGAATGTGTTTTAAACATTTTTTTGTACATATAGAAATGAAGCAAATAGTTGAAAAACTTTAGTACAAAAATATTTTAGAAAAGTTTATAAAACTTGGTAGTAATTTGGAAAGGACAACAATAAGTTGATTAATTAATTAATTAACCAAGTAGTGATAAAACAAAAATATAAGAAAGTTGAAGATAGATCTTGATATATATAGAAAAAACTTAAAAGAGTAATTAGGGAGAGGATATTACGTACGCCGGTGAAGATTCCGATGAGTTTTCCGGCGAATATTTATATATATATATATATATATGTATATATATTATATTATATATCTAACTATGAGAAAAGAGATAGTTAGGAGGTATAGTAAAATTGAAGAGAGGGGAAGGAGGTGGTAGTAGTAGTAGTAGTAGGACAATGATTGTCAAGTGGGGAGGTGGGGGTGGGTGGGTGGGGTGGGGTGGGGGGGTTAATTGAAGTGATAATTGCTAAGAAATTTTGCATATGTTGTGGTGAAAATTTTAGAAATAACAAACACAACTGATATAATAAGCATATGTAACAATAGTTTTGATAATTGTGTTTCATAATTATAGTTTTCTTTGTTATAGAGGCTGTGGTTTGTATATTTCTGCTTGTTTGTATGTTTCGCTTGTAAATATAAAAATAGGGTAAGTATATATACAAAATATGTATTTATACATTTAGGATTTTGCAATACTCCGTTTGTATATATCGCTTGCTAATATACAAACATCGTAATTTGATTTTTTCATAAATCGTATACAAATTGCTAGAGTAATGAGTATGCATATAAAAAATTCCGGATTTATATAATCAGGAACAAAATTATACAAATTTTGAATTTATAAAATCAGACGAATTATACAAATCAAGAGAATAACAAAAACTAGGAAAACTATAACAGTCAGTTACACTTTTCTTAAATTGTACATATAATACTTAATATAGACTAAATATTTGTTATTTTACATAATTTCCCCTAAAAGTATTACGTGAAAGTAAAATTAAAGAGTGATTAAAAAGAAAAAAAATAAACAAACTAGAAGTAAAAGATTAAGACAAAAAAATTGAAAAAAAATGTGGTAATTTCAAACCCTTCATTTTAATACAGACATTTGAATTTTGTGATCTTCAATTATAAATATTAAAAATGTATTGATTTTATTTGATTTTGTAGTATTAAATGTATATTGTGGAAAATTACTATTTGTATACTATTAAACAATTATTTAAAAATATATATTAAATTTAAAGCACATTTTTCATATTAAAAAAATTCATTCTAAAATTCAAAAACTCATAAATTAAAATGATGACTCAATTTAACTTTTTTTGGATTTTAACGTCCCTTGGCCGTTAGATTTGACGGCGAATATTGTCACAATCAATAAATCTTATTGAAATGAAATGGATTGATTTGAACTGAACATGAGGCTATTGGACTAAAAATATTTTCCAAAATTTGAATAATTGTAAATAATAAATATTACTCTACTCGTCTCAATTTAAATGGCATTTTTAAAAATTTGAAATTAAAACAAATCTAATTTTGACCGTAAATTTTTTTATATATCATTTAAATATTTTGTAACGTCAAATTATTGTGACTTATAGTACTTTTTCAGTAGTTTATAAATATATAAATTTGAATACAAAAAAAACTGAAGATCTCATACGTAACTTCTCGATCAAACTTAATATGTTATACTCTAAAAAACGAAAAAATATCACATAAATTTGATTAACTACCTTGTCTTGCTATACTGTGGTCTTAATCCTATCTTTCCTAATATGCTCATATATCATTTAAGCATTTTCATGATCTTAACTATCTTCATCTTTTAAATGTGTGCGTTCTTGACCGATCAGTACTTTAATTCATACAATAACGTACAGTACTTCGAATGTGAGTTTCCATTTCATTCATCCCATTCATGATGTATGACGACAATAATTAATTTTAAGAATAGGAAAGAAAATTAAAATGATAATCCAAAAAAAAAAAAAATTGGTTAAAATTATCCGAATAAACCGAATTAAAGTTAATAAAGTGATTAAACAAGGTTCTGAAGTTTTGTTCCCTTTGCAAACTTAATTTAATTTGAATTCTTAAACAAAATTGGATTGGGAATAAGTTCAAAAATAATAATATAGAGAATATTTTCTAGTACTATACAATCTTGTAACAATGTTTAACATGTTTATTCTCCAAGTAAAATTATCCACATTTTTATTTTATTTTATTATTTTTACCAAAAGAGCAATTTCGAAAAGCTGTCCAAATAAAGTTACTATATGATCCATGCATTCTACTGGTACTTTAAATAACCTCCGGAAATGCGGAACCTCTTTTTTTGTTGTTTTCGATAAATTTGATATTCGTATTATAATTTAATTCATTTAAATTTGTATATTGGAGAATTCATATATGAAAGAAATATTCATACTAAGAAGTTGTTTTAATATTATAGATTTGAACTCAAAATTTATTGTTATTAGTGAAAAATTCTCGATCATTCTGTCACAATTCATATTGATTTTTATTTGAGTTTCTTCAAAAGAGATTCCCACCAACTTGATACACTTGCTTGGCCTACATAATTTTTAAATAAAGGAAGACAAAAGAAACTATATATTATATAATATAAGTCTTCATAGTTTTATCATTTATGGAAAATATGCTATAAAATGCAAAAAGAGTACAAATTAGGATTATTTTTATTTAATGGTGTACGAATTAGTTACTCTTTCCGGTCCTACATATTCATCTGGCTATTAAAAATATTTATTTTATTATGGAATATATTTACTTTATTACATAATCAATATTTGATCATGACAAAATTTTGAATTGTATTTCATATTTAGAAAATAATTTATGACTTGTTTTTATTATTTAAAAAATATATTTAAGCATTATCCTTATATTTTCAAATACTCTTTTTTTAAAATATAGTTAAACACAACTTCATACCAATTTCAAATAAATAGAGAGAAATGTCGAAAACATCCTTAAACTCGACAGAATTATTAGTTTCATTCTTGAACTATTGACAGCTTTAAAGACGTCATTTACTTGACAAACTACATTTAAATACAGCCTCTATCTTACAATGTGTGTGAAATACACCCTTAAACTCTCGCCAAGTTATGAGATGTTTTCACTGTTTCTCTCGATTTTTTATTAGGAGCATCATGCTCCTACAAAAACTTGAGACCACTTGCTATGTCATGTGGCAGATCAAAGGGTGTATCTAAGTTTAGTTAATCAAGCAGACAAAGTCTTTAAGGTTGTCCCCAATTCAGAGATGAAACTATGCGCCAAGTTTAAATTGTTTTCAACCGTTAACTCTAAAGTAAAAAAGTATTTGAAATATATGGTGAAATATCTATGCATTTTTTCACATGATTAACAAGGTATTAGTTAATTTTTTCCAAATTTACCCCTATTTAGATAAGCGGATATTTAGGTAATCGAAAAATTATATTAAATAGTATACCTATTTAATAAAAGGCAAGTTTGTAAAAGTATTTCTTAAAAAATATGTTTAAGCTAAGAACACCATTTAGTATAAAACTCAGAAAATTATATATTTATGATATTATTTTGAATTTGCGAATATAAATAAGTGTCTTAAAAGGATCTTGAAATTTGCGGTTATCATTAGGTCTGGGTGGACATGTAAAACTTTGATAATATCATGCGAAATTTTCTTTTTCGTTTTTCATGATTACATATGAATTTGCATCGAAAAGTCCTACATTAGGAGGTACAATACTCCTTAATAAAAGAGACTCCGTACCTAAAAAGACTCAAACACGAAACCTCTAGTTAAAGAGACTTCGTACCTAAAAAGACTCAAACACGAGACCTCTAGTTAAAGAGACTCCGTACCTCTAGGAGGTACAATACTCCTTAATAAAAGAGACTCCTTACCTATATATATATATATGGTGTTAAAAGGTAGATAATATTCATGAGGGATAAATTTGTCTCTTTCCTAATATTTTAGGAAATAATCTTTTTATTTATACTTAAAATGTAGATCATAACACTTTTTACATAAGTTAACTAGTCTATATTTTTATAAAATTAATATGGTCACCTATAGATTTAAACCCAAGGAGAAAAACAGACAATAGGAATAAACATAACAATTTCTTTGTTTAGACCTATTTGGATGCTCTCATTTAACCTGTAGTTATTTTTTATTCAATAAAAAGGTTAAATAAAGATATTTCTAGCAAATTTATAGTCTGTTTGGATTGACTTAAAAGTTGATTAATCTACTTTTAAGTTATTTTTAATTTTTGAAGTGTTGAACAAAATTAAAAATAATTTAAAATAAATTAAAACTGTCTTAAAAAAAGTTAAAAAATAAAAGTAGATATGTTCGCTACTTTTCATTTTTTAACTTAAAACTTACTAAAATTTAACATTCGAAAAACTACTTTTAAAAAGTTATTTCATAGGATTAAGCCAAAGGGACTCTTAAAAGAATTTTAATTTGTGACAATTATTTATGATAAGGTAAACAATTAATATGAGGATGTAACCGATAAAGATTGCGGTGGAATGGTAAGTATTCTTTCATCATTAATCAAAAGGTCTCAAATTTGAATCCCCTTGAATACAAAGTCATATTTATTAGGGAGCATGTCCCAGTGTCAAATTTTTCGACGTAATCGAGCTTCAATATTAATACGGAAAATCATGCTCCAAATATTTTTATACGTAGATAACTAATATGAGACGGAACGAGTAATAGACTTTTAGAGTGTAGTGAAATTATTAACTCACTAATCGAGACTCTGACAATTTCCCATCTTTTCTTTCTGTTCCTAGTCATTCTTATACATTAATTAAATTATTAATAACTGCACACAACCCCCCAAAAGAATATTAAATCTTCTCTTACGTACACATTTCCTCTCGATTTCTTCACTTTTAGTCCATATTTAATATCCACCGTTAGATTTACTTGATCCAACGGCTAGGGTTATTTAGGTTTTTAATACAAGGTCATGATATCATCATCTACCACTTATCTAGAATTGGAAAAAGTTAAAATTTGTGAAATTGCAGGCTTTTTTTTCTGAGAAGAATGAGAATTAACAGCTTTTTATTTTATTGGTAATTGTTAATATGGCTTCTGCACTGAACTAAAAGATCTCTATGATTTTTTGTAGTAAAAGAATAGTGTTGTGTACGTACGTGTAAAAGTAATGACAGAATCAAAATTACGATGGAACGGTAAGTACTCGTTTAAGATATAATACATGATAATTTTAATGTTCGTATGTATGAGGATTCGAGTAGAAGGATAGTATGTAGCAGAAAGTTGTTTTATTTGTCTTTATATGATAGTAAACTAGTAATTGCAGTATTACTCGTGTAATTTTTTGTCTTTTAATTTCTATTACTATTCGTTATTTCATGTTCAGCTTACCGAGAACGTGATGGTAGGTAAAGGAAGTTGTGGAGGAAATGGATCATTTAAGATAAAATATTAGTATTATTTGTTTTGTTTATCTTGTTCTTCGAATTTTAATTATCATATTATTTTTTTGTAATTACTTTTTTAGAATAATTTATAAAAAAAATTCCTATTGTTTTGAACTGATTTTCCTTCATATATGAAGATAACATCTTTATCTTTAAGATATGATAAGATTGGTGTATATTTTATTTTTTTTCTAACTTCATTTAATGAAAGTTTATTGAATTTTGTATTATCATTGATAAATATTTATTTATTTTAAATAAAAAGATTTATGTTCATTCTAACTTTGTTGATATGAAACTGATTTCATTAGTGGGAGTGTTATTGCAAATATAAGACTTTTAACGCGAATTCAGATTTAATTACAAATTTTAATATAAATATTGAATATCGAACAAAAATATTTATAAAAAAAAAAGTGAATTAGTCACACTCTCCAAGATAAAGCTACTAAATCTCACAGGTGACGCAATCATTAGTAGGCCTGTGCTCTTAGGTTATTATTCTTCCGTAAATTAAACATTAATAATACACAAATAAATATGTAAATTTAATTTAAGTTAGTAAGGAGTATATATTTTTAAATATCTTGATTTTATATCATGTTAATTCATGAATATTTCAACTTACAAAATTATTATTGAGATACTTTTAAAATTTATGTGTTACGTCAAATATCAAATAGCTATAAAATACTATAAAGACGAGATCACATAAACACCTCTTTATATTGTATGAGTTGAACAATTGTGATCAAATTAAAATATTTAAATAGAGATTTTTAAAATTAAAATATTTACTTATTAGTTAATAAATTTAAATATTTATTTATATGTTCTGTCAATCAAATACTTATTGATACTAATAAGAGTTGTCGTGGAGTTGTAACGAGTTTGAATTCTCCTGAATACAAAATCGTCTTTGTTGAGGACCGTTTTACTCTCTAATGTTGAACTTCTCGATGTAAATTTGAATTTAATCACAATTCAATATGAATATCGGACATCTGGTAGGAAGAAAAAAAAATACTCCCTCTGTCTCAATTTATGTGGCACTTTTCATTTTTCGAGAGTCAAACTGTTTAAGTTTGACCGGAAATTTGCACATGAAATCTTCAATTTTTTTGAAATGAAATTTATATATTTGTAAACTACGTAAAAAGTACTATAAGTTACGACAATTGATAATTCAAAATGTTTAAAAGATTTGTAAAAAATTTATGATCAAAGTTAGACTTGTTTGAATCTCGAAATCCGAAAAGTGCCACATAAAATGAGACAGAGGGAGTAATACTCATCGATGTTTTCAATGTGTTACTTAATTGGCTTTTAAGCCGTGTGAATTTTTGTAAAATCTTCTTAAACAGTCATTTCTTTTCTTTTACACAAATTAACTGCCTCCTCACGTAAACAGTTTCTGTCAGTATTTTTAATGAAAATACATTTCTATATATTCTAACTCGTTTTTATCGTGTCTCGTGGACACTTAGAAGTGTTTGGTACGAAGGAAAATATTTTTTGGAAAATGTTTTTCAATTTTCTAATGTTTGGTTGGGTAAAATGTTATGGAAAATGTTTTTCAAATCAACTCATTTTCCTCAAATTTAAGGAAATGACTTCCCGTCAAAAATTTAAGGAAAACATTTTCCAAAACTTTCCTCTAACTTCAAATTACAATTTTTTGTTGAAAAATTCAATTTTTTTTGTTGAAAAAATAAATTTAAAGCTTATTTATAAAAAATATTTTTCAACTTCGATTTTTTTATTTTTTTACCCCACCCTCACCCCGACCCCCCACCCAGCTCCCTACCACCCCCTCCCGCCAGCCCCCCAAGAATCCATCTCGAGACATTTAATTTAGAGTGAAACAGTTTCACCACTACACCACAACTCAGATTGGTAGTTCAAAATATATATTTTTTGAAATAAGCTTTCACCTTAGATGAATAGTATAACTTTTCTTTTTTAACCTTTTCACTTTGCTTACAATGTACTCTTGTGTAAAAGGAAAAGAACCCTCAAATTAATTGATTTGACAGCAACAATATTAAGAAAATATTTACTAGTTTCTTCTTATTTTTTTTATTTTTGGTTACTAAATAATTCAATTTTCTGAAAGAAACTTTAACATATAATTCACCCAAAAAAAAAATTACAAGTCCAATCCAACAAATGTATCAAAATTTAATTATTTTCTTTAATTTGTGCAAAATCAAACTAAAACATGATTTTCTAACGTATCATTATACTCTAGTATAATTAAAAGATTGATTTCTTTCGATTTCTTATAGTAAGAATAGATTGAGGCTATTCTGTTTAAATAGTAGACACGAATAATAAATAAGAAAATACTAAAAAATTCAAGTCATTTCTCAATTTTAACACACTATACTTACTAGATCGAATGTATTGTTAAAATAGTTAGTATACGTTGAAATTTTCGTTTTCGATAAAGTTTGTCAAAATGACTTAAAATTTACGTTTTCGATTATTTTAACATATATGTATTTCTTATATCAAATAACACGATTTTTCCCGATTAATTAATACTAATACAAACTATTTATTTCATGAATAAAACGTGACTAATTGACCGATTAAAAAAATCACTTGTTATTAAAAATTTCATAAGTAAATAATTCTAGCTAGTACTCGATTATTTATCTGAAAATTTGGTATACTTTCTCGTACGATAATTTATATCATCGTACAAAAAAGATCCTAGAGGGATATCCCATTAACATTTATTAACATAAAAAAAATATAGTTTATTGTAAAGTAAAAAACTATTGTAAAATGCACTCATCTTTTGTAATAATATTTAACATAACGATTTTTTATAATGTATCATTTATTTTTATAATATTATTTTTCTATAGTAAAAAACATAAATTAAACAAAATTGTTGTAGAGAAGTTTAATCGTATATCAAAAAAGAAAATTATATCGATTTATTATTAACTTTATTGCACGTACCTAATTGTGATGATTGTCCTCCTGAATGAATAATAGAATTGACTAGTACTAGTGGCGCCATGTTTAGTAGATTATTTTGAATTTACGCCGTAAAAAATTCAACAGGGAGTAAGTGTTCTCTATTAAAGATTTTTTATACTCAGAGTTCGAACTCGAAATCTCAAAGTAATGATAGAGATATTATTTTTAATAAATCTTTGACTCAAGTAACAAATATCAAAATTAGTAAGAAAATAGGGAATTCATATATAAAAAATAATAACAAGAACAAATAATATAATAATCAGAGCAAAATAAGAAATAATGAGTAATAATATAATCGAAAAATAAAATAATAAAAATACTAAAATAAATCTGATAAGGAAAACTTGAAAATGCTCAAGTAATAATAATTATATAAAACACAATATCTTACATCACTGTGTATTTTTTTTGTTTTAGCTTTATGATCAATTATTTAATTGTTCCCTTCATCGAATCATTTTAATTGGAACCTGCTTTATCACTTGTGGTATAAATTTGCTCTCATTATTGCTAAATTACAAATATATTACTATTAAATACTGTTGACTTCCTAAAATATCTTACCTCGATGTTTTATGTACTCCTATTTTATGAAATACTACATTTTAAATGGAAAAAAATCAAAAAGAAAAAAGGGAGTCTAATTTTCTGTTTGTCATATTTAAATTTATTTTGATTTTTTTTTTTGTTGAGGATATGCTTAATCAAGTTACCAAAAAAAAAAAAAGCTTAATCAAGCATTTGACCACAAATTTAGGGAATAATTGTTTAAAAATTTATCTTAAAATAATGGTTTGATCATGAAATGTTGTTACATTTTGAAAATATAATCTTCAAGTCCCTAATAGTTATTCTTCGGTCAACCTTAGTAAGCTGAAACAATATCATCTCTAGTCTAATGTTTTGTTCCAAATATTTATTCGATATACCTCTATATTATAAAATCATCCATGGTCAACATATGAGTAAAAATTTGTGCTATATATAAAACATAATTTTCACTCATTTTCCACCAAATAAGCTAACGGTGGGAAACAAATTTTCATTGTATAATACAAAGAAACTTCTTAATTTTTTTTCGTGTGAAAACATTACTTTTTTTTTCTTTATTCTCACTGATTCAATCAAAATATCACTAGAATAGCCAATAAACAATTTTCAATGAATATTTCATGCTTTGGAATGAAAGACAATTCTAAATGCACTTTGTCTACGAACAAGAAAGTTATAAGTAATGTAACTATATGAATCTCATGAAGAGTTCGATTACCTAACGTTCCTCCAATGCATCCATTATGATTATTTCATATCCCTTTTTTCTTTTTGCATGATTCTACTTACTATACCTGCTGTTAAAACTACACGAAATAGATTATTATTATTATATGGTATTCTCTACATAATAATAATAATAATAATAATTTTCATAATACTTATATATAATTTTCATATTATACTAATAATTCAACCAAACTACCCTTTTAAATTAAAAAAGTTTATGATGGAAAAAAAAATTAAATTAAAATTAAAAATAATGCAAAAGGAACAATTATGGAACACTGTAAGGGTACTGACGACTGGTAAAAATGACGTCATTAAATCACGTCACAACCAGAAACCCTACCTATTGGTGCCCTAACCTCCTAACACTTCAATCACTTTTTTTATAAAAAAAATAAATTATTATTTTATTTTATTTTATTTTTTTATAAAAGAATTAAGTTCTAGATAAATTCGACTTCAGTATAATAGTCCACAAATTATAAAGAATATGTAAATCCTATTAGATAGGTCTTGTGCGACAAATTCGATAAAAAGATACATGCACATGATATCAAACAAAGATCTATCACCTGAGAGATTTTCTGCTCAACCAACTAGGTCATTATTATTATCATCGAGGTGGCTAGTATTACGATATTATTATATTGTTAAATGATAATCTTACTTTACATAATTGCACTTGAGATTTGATATGTAGCTTTTTGTATTTGCGTCCCGCTAAACAGTACTTACGATTTACTTAATCATTATAATTGGACTGATGCAACTTTTTTTTATTTAGTAGGTGTTCGGTATTTATTTTTAAGTCTGACGTATTTGAAATTTTTATTAGAATAAAATATTTTTTAACTAACGTAATTTCATATTTTTAATTTTAAAGAAGGAATACTTACCGGCTACCGCTCTAGCGTAACATTTAATTCGGAGTAGAGGAATCAAAAATGATCTTTTATGATAATTAATTAACAATAATATCTTATTTACTAGTGACAATTACATAGGCTAAATATGTTATTTTAGATGTAATTACTAATGACAATTTTAATTTTAGCATTCTTTGTCAATGTTGCTAAAGCCTATAACAATATTTGATCTAATGACAATTAACTAATTAATATCAATAAAAAAATTAGCAATCTTTATTAATATGCATATTTATTATCTCTAAATTATTGTAATAACTACCAATTAGAGGTCATTTGATTGTTAGTTAAGAAGTAAATTGTTCATATATTAAAACTAACATAACTAATTAATGCTACCACCAAGTTTGGTAGCATTTTTGTTGTTGTATTAAAATTCAACACACTAATTATAGTGTTTGGTCATAAATTGGTTCTCAATATTCCATAATTTATACTTATATAAATTACAAAGGCATTATATGGTATACCAAACATGATTTATGAGATTAGTTATCCACCTTTTATATGATCCCATAATTTAGTATAACCGAAGGAATAAAAAATAATTCAAACACTATTTAACATTTATAATCAAACACAAAATAAAATAAATCTACATTTTATTTTAGGATTGTTATCCTTATATCTCACCAACCAAACGACGATTAAGTAGGACTAATTAGTCTATATGGTAAGTTCCAAAGAAATTTCAAAAGGATTTTCAACCAAATAATTCTCCTACTATCAAATATGGGTTGTGGTCAGGGGTAAAGTTAAATGGGGATTCATCGATTTAGATGAACTCTATTTTTTCCGTAAATCATGCATTTGTATTAGAAAATTAAATAAATATATATGTAAATTAACTTGTGAATCCCTAACAAAACTGATTGACGGCTCAGTAGTAAAGAAGAGACTGTGGAAATGCTCTCCACGCTAGAGTTGTGGGTTCAAACACCACTAAAATTTAGAACTCACAAACTCTTAATCTTGGCTCCTCCTCTGCACTTGTGGGACTGCTTCACACTTAACCATAGGTCTCGAGTTCGAACTCTGGATATAGTGAAAGTCATGTTGGGAGAGTCACCAACGAATGGGCCCTACAGTACATGATTCAAATTTTATCGGGGCTCTAATATCGACTCCGAACATCGAGTGGAAAAAAAACCCCTTCTTGCCCCCACAAAAGTGAAATTAAATCGCCCTAAAAAAATTGATTTAGCCATGTAACTTAACCATGACATCATTCTACTACGCTAGCAATTTACTTATTTTTAGCCATGTATTACTTTTTTTGTCTATTCATCAATTGGCTAATCCTCGTTTGTCTGCGAATTATATTATATCGAGATTATAATTTTGAAATTATAATTTTTTAGACTTATTTATTCCACCTAAAAGGTGATATAAAATAACACCTAGTTTGATGGAATAAAGTAAAATATTCAATTGAAATTAAATTTATATTTTGTTTAGCTAAAGACACAAATTTATATCTTCAATCAAATAAAATATAAATTTAATTCCAAGCCATATTTTATTCCATCCGCCCTACGTCTTCGCTTGGAGATACAAATTTTGTGATTTTTAGGTTATCAAGCACAAGTTGTTATTCATGAATTTTTAAAACATGTATCACGTTTCTCCTTATATGTATGAGTAATCTGGTGTACTAAACTTTTGTTTTAGGCATTTTTTTTAAAAAAAAAAAATTGTGTCATATGAATCTATTTTATGCAATCTTTCTTTGCATTTTTATAAAAATAAAGTTATTTTTACAATTTAAACTTGTGATCTAATTACATGACGACAATTTTATCGATTAATCCACTTCATATTCACCCATATGTATGTAAAAGTTAAATCTTATATATGCTCTTGTGTACAATAAAGGGTCAAGTTAATTGATTTTACAGTCACAATATATGACCATTCATAGAACATAGACTATATATCAATTAGGTAACTCTAACAAATCAAATCATAGTGGGGGCACCTTATAACAAATCAATATATATATCTACCTATTTATATAAAATAAAATAAAAAAGGTCCTATACATAATTGACAACCACACAATTTTGGACGGTCAATATACAAAAACATAAAAATTGCAAAAAAAACTTTGTTGAAAAAGTGGTTTTATTAAGATTCTATATGTGTAACATTAGAAAGAAATGGAAGGGTCTATCTCAAATATCGCGATGGAGTGATAAATATCTTTTTATTCTTATTTAAAAGTTGTAGGTTCGAGTTTTGATCATGGAATCACTTTTGATAAAAAATATTTTACCCTAAAAGTGAAACTTTTCAAAGTGACTTCAGATTAATTGAGCCTCAAATAAGCATATCAAACATCATCTGCGCTTCCATTCGCGACCTGAAGCCAAGTCATTGACGAGCCTCGAAGGACCTTTCAAGCCTCCCTGCTTCGATTCGTTTGCTTTCCCTTTCTGGAAAGAAGAAAGCCTTGCTTTGCCTCCTTCCTTCATCGCTAATTGAAAGCTAGACTCACACGTCTGCTTATGAAGATTATGGCTTCCTCACTTTTTTTATTTGAAATGGCACGATGCTTCACACATGTAACTGGAGTCTGTTTCGGAGCTTACAGAAGCTCGTGCAAAGAAGATTTATAGGAGAGAAGTTCCCCATCTCTCTTAGGCCTTTTATCTCTTGAAAAATATTGTATTCTTATATTTGAGATCGTCTCAATGTGATTCATCCTAAGTAGCTAATCGAAAAGGAACTAACCGAAAGGACTGATAAAAGAAGAGGCTCTACTGTTTAAGCGAAACCAAATAAATAAATAGAAAGGTAGGGGCCATTCTTTTTTTTCCCCACTAGAATAATAATCAAATTTGACCACGTTTGGAAATGTTTGGTTCTATCTAGTTTTCATTTTTCTTGTCTCCACTTTAATTTAGTCATTTTTGTATATCAAGAAATGATGAATTGTTGTGTGGCTTCTTTATGGGATTTTTGACTAATTTAATGCATTATTATACTCGTCTCTAATTACTTATCCATTTTGATAAATCAAGAAAGGACAAGATAATTTTACCTATTATACCCTCAATTAATTACTTTGAAAAAGGTAGAATTTCTTGAAAATTTTAAATTTTTAATCCATCCACTTCATAATTAATAGGGGTACAATGGTAAACTCACAATGTCAATAATTGCTTTCTTAATAGGTGTGTCAATTCAAAAGTGGACAAGTAATTAGGGACAGAGGGAGTACTATCTACTTGTCTCTCATAATCAATCAATCGATAGGAAAGAAACTTTTGGGATTGGTTTGTTTGTTCTTCCGATTTCGAGGGTCTTCTTAAATAATTATTGCAATTAATAGATATTTAATAAATTAACTTAAGCTTGATAGACAATCAATTAAATCCTAGCTATTTCCATAGTTTAGAATATCTTACTCCATAATTTTGAAGAAAGTATAGCCTGACAAAAAGTTCGATCCAATTTGGATACCCATTTTGAAGGTACCAAATAGACTTCATCATTGATCTAAATCTATATATCTCCCTTTACTATAAGTTTTGGACTTATAACAATAGTCAGATGAATTCATTGTTTACTTTTCCTACCTAGTATGAATAGATTATACATTAATGATACGTATATTATCTGTTTGCCGGCTAATTTTAGTTTAACCAATCGAATTGATGGTTATTTAAATTATTCTTCTTGAAGAAAATACAAGTACGTAGGGACGTTTTCCCTTTAATTTAATGAGGAACTTTCACATATAGCCACTCAAAAATAGTCTAATTACTCTCCATAGCTATAGTTTGATAATTACAATTCGTAGCTACATCTTATAGAGAGGAGAGAGGCGACGAGATTGGGAGAGAGAGGGCAAAGAGTGGGAGAGAGGTGAATTGTATATGTATATCAGTTAGATAATTGTATATTATACATATGCATTTGTATATATGACAAGCGAGATTGGGAGAGGGAGGAGAGAGGCGAGCGAGAGAGGACAGAGAGTGGGAGAGAGGTAAATTGTATATGTATATCGGTTAGATAATTGTATATTATACATATGTATTTGTATATTCTGGCGAATTATACATATACAAACGTGGCTAATAATACAAACTCGAAGTCAGCCCACGTAATTAATGTATAATGTTAGTCGCGAGTGGTAATTATAACAAACTATAACTATGATGAGTAATTAAGTAGTATAAGTTTGCTTAACCGCGTAATTTTCCCATGAAACAAATACCTAAGTTCGAAAAATCAAAATAAAAGAGTTGTCTCTAAAAATTCTTTTGGGCCTAATATAGCTTCCATTAATGTAACTCGACCCAAGCCCATGGATAGCCCAATTTGGATGTTTCATTAGAGTTTGAAACACATTATTTATGTGAATTTTTGTTCTTTATTATACTTTTGGTGAAGCTTAGTGGAAGGGAATAAATTTTAGGAAAATTAATAGGTGTATCATATTCAACTTTCTTATAATTATTCTTACTAATAGTATGTTTAAATAATTATAAAATATAATTGGCCGGTGAAAAATTAATGTTGCTTCAATAAAGATCGTCCTGCACATATGTTGGTCAATACATACAATTGATGTACTCACATACATACACATATATAATATATATATTGCGAAAAACGAACGCTAAATATATAGATCCCAACCTTCTTTTTATTTATACAAACAAAGGACAAAACTTCAACATAAAAATTACACAACACTTTCCACTACAACATTATTAGACAAAAGCAAAGAACATTATTAAAGTCGATTAATTATTAGTACCATATTCACTACGTAAAACCATGAAGGTTTACTATTATTTATTATTTCTACTTACGTACCACCACTTAATTAAAATACGCATAGTAACATGCAAACATATATATACATTAATTATAATTAATTAAGATCTTGTATTAGTTACGAGTTCCGCAGAATTCAGTCTGTATGATCATGTCTTCGTTCCTATAACACTAACTCCCCCGTCACCATTGTTGAATTCTTGCCTAGGTATATAATGGTGATTATCGACACTTCTACTTTCTTCCTGCGAAAAAACCTTATTCTCAATTAGATTCCTGCTCGTGGCAAAGCTAGAAGTCGTCGTCATCACCAACATGACCAACACAACCACCATAATGAACCTCATAATTTTAATTTTTGGCCCTGTGAATCAAGAATGATAAATTTAGTCATTGAGTATGTAACTACGAACGTGAATAGATGATTTCTAGTAAAGATATATGTAAAAGAACATGATTGTTGACAACTTTCAAAATAACAAAAAGAGTTATGAATGGTGTGTGTCTATTATGGAGGAAAACGATAATATTTTCTTTCGTACCAAACAGTACACCCTAAGGCTTATAGATCAGCAACACACTAGCTAAGAAAAAGAATATTAAGCCTTTTAAATCGCATGTCAACTTAAGCACGAGAATTTTGTACCATCTCATGGAAGTAGAAGTAGAAAAAGGAATAAATATATTGACAGAACAATAGAAATAAAGATAAAAAAATATCATTAATCTCTTCGTGTTCGTTACAACCTCGAAGTATTATTTGTATATATAAGAATCCCCATATATAATATACAATCTAATTAATGCTATGAAATTTAAACATACCTGGATAGTTAAAGACAAGAAGAACAAGAGGAAATTTGAAGTTAATTAATTTGGTGTGATATATTATGAAATTATCTACATAGTTTATATAATAAGTGAATCTAGAGTCATGTAATTAATTACTATTCATGTTAATTTATTTAATTAAGAAATGGGAACTCCACCAAATGAGGCACATACAAGTGGGATTGCCATTTTAGACAAATAAATGATGGATCTTTTTGCTTTTTTGTTCTCATCTAGTGTTTAGTACTCGTTTTGAAGTTCGTTTAATTCAGATTCGTGTCTGAAAATCTCACTTTAAAGGGTATTACACATTCTATCAAAGACTATCTAATATCTAAATCTCAGATCTGAGACATCTGATTAAAGATAAATAAATATTTATCACCTTACCACAATTTTTAATGATAAATGATGGACTTTAAGGAAATGTTAACCCCACATTAATGTAAGTGGTATTTATGATAAACCAAAAAGTCAACCGGTAATAGTTTAATTACTGTATTACTACATGCCTAATTATTAGCATAATCTCTGATGTTTCTTTTGGGATTTATCTGTATCTATGTTGTAATTTAATCCCTTTTTAGATAAGTTTAAGTTATATATATCATTAGTATAAAAAAAAATCATACTATCAAATCATTCTGAGAATATTTATAGATAAATCTTCTTAAAATGTAGAATTCGTAATTTCTAAAATAAGACTAGTTAGTAACTTTTTATGAGATTACAATAAGTAAAATATCCGATGATGTAAATTTTTTTATTTCGGATATATGGAACTTGACATGATTAAAATTGACCATATAGAAATGCATAGTAATTTGCACTTTGCCAAGTTGATCAATACATCATGCATCAACATGGATTGTAGACACTTGTGATGGAATGGTTGGCTAAGTTGTTTGGATTCTCTAAAACTATTGGCGTATTCGTGTTGAATTCTAAAAAAAATGCACTATTTTTGAAGGATCTGTCTGACACACACATGTCGTCTATATTTTTGAAGAGTTCGAACAACTTAGATAACTGAGATCTGTCTATTCTTAAAAAGAGATATTGGATTTGAGCCTTAGCTAATTGGGAATGAAAAAAGTTATGTTGACTGTTGGAAGTGCTGCCATTGAAAATAGGCCATGCATTGCACGAATACGAATTAATCAGACTTTGATGCGTATACCAGACACAAATACTCATCATGCTTTTCCACTGCTAATTTGAATTGAAATGTGGAATCCATTTTGGCAACTAGATGTTTCTATTTTGCCTTTTGATGAGTTTTAAACTTGAAATATAACAAAGACAAGAAAAGATCTAAGTAGGTCTATGTGATCTTCCTATTTCAACCACTTTTATCAGGAGTTAATTACTTAAGCATCATCTAAATTATGAAAAAAATTGTTTGCCAAGACAAATAATAAAATATGAGTGATTTTATTATTATAAAAAACATAATTTTACTAGGTAATTTTCATAGTTCAAATAATCACATGAATAATCATATTAATTTTTACTCCAGAAATATTTCTAAAATCTTATATTTTATGTAAAAAATATTCAAAGCTTTAAAAATTTTCGTATTTTAATCTGGGTATATAATTGTCCAAACAATTTTTTTATATTAAAGAGTGGCTAAAGTTCAATTAAATTTAGAACACTAACTTAAAAATAAATGATCTTGAACTTCTGACCTCGGTTTGCCCACGAGCAAACCTCCGAAGATCTAAAATAAAAAATTCTCCCCATAGGGTAAAATTTGTTAAACTTGAAGAGGGGTCATTCACTATTTCCCCCCTATTTTATGTTGGTCTTTTACTTGTCCTTCAACTCAAATGACTTTTTTTACGAGACATAAATTTATATTTTTTCATCATTATATTCTACAAGATATATGCACGCTTTTTTTTAAAAAAAAAAACTTATGCTAGTTCGATTTTTAAGGATGAAATTTTAAGACCTTTTCATTTAAAATATCAACAGTGTGATTACTAAAATTTACCTAAATACACATCTTATTTTATCATAATCACTAAAATTCTCTACCATTTAAAAAAATTCAAAAATCTCCTCTCGCTGATACATCCCTATCTCCCTCTCGGATACATCCCTCCCCTCTATGATACATCCCTTCCCTCTCGGATACATCTTTCCCCTCTCCTATGTATCCAGATGTCCTATCCCCTCACTGATACATCCCTCCCCTATGTATTCGAATGTCTGCTGATGTGTCCGGAAGTCTAGTGATGTATCCGGAATCCATAAAATTTAAGGGATTCTTATAATTTGGAAAATAGTATGAAAATAATGTAATTAACTCTTAACACTATGATATTTATGTAAATTATACTCGCAATTAAGTGAAAGTTTTGTTATGAAATAGGCCCAATCAAAAGTGTTAATCTAATGGATTGGATCAGCCCAATTTAAATTGGGTTGGGCCGGTTCAACAATACAAGTCCAGCTCCATTCAACCCGAACCGGAAAAATATACCTAAGAACAGAATTTTCATCAAAATAGCCGCTGAAATCAATTTGTTGAAGACGAAGAAGAAAGATGAATGCTCCAGATCGTTACGAACGATTCGTGGTTCCAGAAGGCGTTAAGAAGTATGGCATTTTTTTGATTTTTTTTTTTTTACGAATCGAGCAACAATTTACACTTCATTTGAAATTTATTGATTAGGGTTTCGTATGAGAGGGATACGAAGATCATGAATGCAGCTACATTTACTGTTGAAAGAGAGGACCATACAATTGGGAATATTGTTCGCATGTAAACACACTGATTGTGTTCTTCTATTTTTGTTTATTTTTATTGATTTTCTGTTAGGTTTCTTCGAATTTGGAATACCCTTTAGGTAAAGAACTGATTTTTTTTTGGTTATATGAATATGATTAACAGGCAACTACATAGGGATGAGAATGTTTTGTTTGCTGGGTACAAGTTGCCTCATCCTCTTCAGTACAAAATCCTGCTCAGGGTTAGTTTCTCGGGTTTTGTGATTGTTTCCTCCCTTTCTTGTGTTTTTCTTTTGCTTGTAGTGCCCAAGGGTGTGGCTTTTGCGGGTGGGAGGAAGTAGGTACTTTGAGTATGCACTTCTAGACACCTTAACTCGTGTCGCCAATGTGTTAGTTGAACACTATAACTTACAAAATGAACAATTAAACACCTCCAAAATTAGTGCTTGTTTAGAGGTACCTAGTCCTAGTATATTGTTTTCTAGATATTTGTGAATATTGCTTTGGTGGATATTTGTCTCCAAAATGACCAAATTTAGATTTCAAAGTGAGAATTGAGTTGAAAAAAGAGAGGAACTCAGATTATTGATTGTTAAAATACTTCTTTGAATAGCCCCCAAGGCCTAGCTCGAGTGGCAAAAGGTGGAGGATTTGTGGCTTAGGTCGCAGGTTCAAGCGCCACACCATGCAAAGTGAAGCCCGGTATTTAAGTGGAGAAGGGTAGAGGGGCGGGCCCATTATCCACCGAGTTTAGAAGGCTGTGATTGGTCCAAAGGGCGGGTCACAGACGGATTTCTCGGTTATCAAAAAAAAAAACTTCTTTAAATAATTTTGAAGCTTTCATGCTTCAAGACTGTTATGATATCTTGCACCTCTTCACCAAATGAATATGATTGTAACAACTAACAAAAGTGGATGTAACAATAGAAATGGAATATTTTGAGTGGATCTTTGTCGTTTGCATCTGTATGTGTGTGTGATGTGTGCTTTTCTTTCATTAATTTAGATGACTGTGAGATAGACTACAAAGATCACGCATTACATGTGACAGGACAAGATGTAAAAATTTTGTTAAATTTTAAGCATATTAATGGAATAGTAGGAAACAATTGTCAGTTGGTATATAATAGGTTGTTAGTCTGCAGCCCAGCTGGTTGCATTTTTCATTTTTTAGTTTTATTGTAGTTTTTGTTGGTCCCTTTTGATTTGTTAGCGCTTCATTTTTTGTAATGAAGTAAGGGAATTTCATTAAATAGCAATCGGGGATGCAGAAAGTACATTAAAGTGAGCTCCATTGCAAGGTATTACTAGACAAGTTCTAAGGAAAAAGTTTAAACTACACCTAGCTTTTAGAGAGTTAATTGGTGTTGAAATTCCATCAGAACATCAATGCTCCTCTGTGGTCAAATACTCCAAAATATGCATGCAGTGATTGCCAAATATTCTTGACGGATTTTCCAGGGCATGCCCAGTGAACCCAAACAATGGACAAAAATAAATTCAAAATGTCTTTTTAAGTTACCAGTTTCTAAAAAAAAATAAAAAATTCAAAATGTCTTTTGCAATGCTGAAGTGATGAAATAGATAACAGATAGTTTCAGATTATGATGGCACATGTAGCATCTATTACTTAATGTAAATCCTCTTGCAGAGGTTATCTTGTGCTAGGCATGCTTCCAGTAATGCTGTCCAGGTGAAAGAAGCTAGCTACCTTTGTTGGATCTGTTGTCCTCCAAATAAGCTTCTAAGGCCAATTTTCTAACATCCCAAGGCTGTATTTTCTTTGGGGATGTAGGAAGAATAGAATCTTTATTTGGCTTGTAATATTCAATTGTGAATATCCTGTGTTCAGGGATGGTGTATATCCTGAAAGGATTGCTGCTTGAGAAATCATGTCTTTTCGCATTATTCTTCCTACTATATTTCTTGTGGACTTATACATAATCTCTTTACAAAGTGTTTATAATTTGTCTATTGGATACTATGGTGTGTTACTGCAACCTGGCTTGTTTATGCAGTTTGATCTCTCTAGATTTGACTTATTGCTTTGTTTGGTTTGCAGATCCAAACAACAAGCCAGTCCTCACCTATGCAAGCATATAACCAGGCTATTAATGATCTTGACAAGGAACTTGATCATCTGAAGAATCAGTTCGAGGTACAGTTATCTTTTAATTTTTAGTCTAGCTTGTTTCAAATAAACTGTCTATGTGCTATCATATGTTGCTAGAGTTGGTGCATGCATCATTTTGGTTTTGAATTTCAAGATGTTCAGTAATGTTTGGTTGTTATAAGAAGAAAAAAAATCAAAAGAGTTGAAATATATTAGGAAGTCGTAAATATTTGGAAAATTTTAAAAGACAATAAGCTCTTATAATATCTCCCTCGAACTTGACCCTGATTTAAAAGCTGATATGAGAGAATATAAAGTGATGCCTTATCTTCCAGAGTTCCTTTGCACTTTCAAAATGGGCATTTAGGTCCTATGACATTTTTCCTGGTTTGAACAATTCATGACGATACAGCTTGAAACTCCTTAATATTTCATTGCCTTTTCATGCACCGACATGCCCAAGTTTAGCCTCGCCGTGATATTTCCTTTTCACCTCCTAATGATCCTAAATGTCAAGCTAACCCTTCTCTAGGATTGACCATTTTTTGGGATTATGTCAGCTCACTAGTACTAGCCTAGATTGTAGAAGCCCGAACTGTCATTATCTTCTTTTGTGATTGTATTTTTGTAATTTGCATCTTGATGCCATTAATGATATTTTTAATTCATCAAATAGAAAAAAATACCAGTTACTATTCTGTTACTTCTCCATTGCTAGCGGTGACATGGATTGGGTTGTTCTCTCATCACTTGCTTTACTTTGGTCATCGATGTCATAGGAAAGACAAACTGTATGTATAGTCTTCATTACAGAACTTATGTGAAGGTTAAAATGATGAAAAGCGAGAATGTGAAAAGTCTCTTTGTTGGCCTCCTTTTTCGTTTTCTAGAATATTTAACTTTGAGAATCTTCAAAATCTAGCCATATGAATGGGAAGATTGAACAAAACAACCATTTTATCTCTGGATCCACCATGACAACAGTTTGACCGAAAAGAGTTTATTGAATCTAGTCACAGAAGAGAGGTGAAATGGAGATAAAGTGGGAGCTATTGCCAGGGGAAGAGCTGCTGGCTAGTCTTTCACTAACCTAAAGCCTTCTAAGGGGACTTCTGGAGAAAGAAAGTAGAGAGAAGGGACTTAAGACGTGTCCATTGCTATTAAGCTATAATTCAATCTTGTGAGAGGTTCTTGACATGATTTGAGAAGATTGATGTGAATTTTGCTTCGTGAGATATTAGAAGCACGAAAAAAAAGAGGAATTAGTGTGCGTGTGTGTGTTTTACATATTGCCCTTTTGCTTTAGTAATACCCTGTGGTCCGTCTGGTCATTGTATGAGGAAATGTTTCTATATATATTTGACCTTCTTAGCATCCGGAGAGCTGAATTTGTCGGGGTGAAGACTTATATATAGTCAAAACAATGTCATAACAGGCAGCAGTGTCGCTCATAAGTTTTGAAGTCACTCTTATGGGCTAGTACCACATTTTGCATTTTCATTTTTGCATGGTGACAATTGAATGATTTCTACTTATAACATTGCCTTGCTCGTTCATACTAACGATGCTTAGTTCATTTTCTCGACTGTAGGGTGAGTTAGCCAAGCACACGAGGGACTAATAATCCTTCGACAATGATATTTAGTATTCAACAACGATGCCTCAAAACAGTTTCCTAGTTCGGTGTAGCCTGTATGTAACTCTTGGTGTTCTGTATGTATGATGTTCAACTAGCAGCTACAGTTAGGCTCGGGCGATAGCCCTCCCTGTGCCCGGGCTTCGTTTTAATGTTGGTACTTTGAGGTCTGCTTTATATTCCTCAAGTTTAGGTTCTGGAATTGTTAATTTGGCAAGCTTTTCATAACCATTCGGTTTTCACTTTTCAATTGTTTCAACTGTTTTTAAAATGAAGTTTTCAAATATTGCCATGTAAAGGCGCTAAGTTTTTTGTGCACTAAGTTTTCGCTATTTGAGGAAGGGTCAGACCATAAGGGTGTATTTTACTTCTGCATTTTTATAACATGAATTCGTGACTTTTTGATAACATGACGACAATTTTATTCGCATGTTATGGCTCTCCTTTTTAAGTTGAAAGAATTGTTGAAAAAAAAATATATATCTTGATATGCGGGATGATATATAAGATTATTTTATTCATGGGATAATAATCTCATCATTTTAAATAAAAGACAATAAAATAATTCCGGGACTAATTAAAAAACATAATCAAATTCTATCCCAAAAATATTATATATTCTTATCCCACATACTAAATAGTGTCCTAATGTTATGAAGGGAGGAAGGTACAAAAATTATATTTGAATTTACAGAGTAAATTACAAAAAGTAAATGAAATTTTAAGTTTCAAATAAAAAAATAAGAGAAATACTCTTAAACTAGAGAACATAAGAATACTTTTGATTAAAAAAATAATATAAAAACATAAGAATAATTTTAGAGGAAAAAAATAAATAAAAGGAGGTATTTTAGAATACCTCAATTTTTCTTCTTTTTTTCTTTCTCTTATACCAGTCTTGAACTCGTGACCTAGTGGTGTAGAGAAAACTCCCTCAACCACTGTGAACAAGAGTGACTGATGTCAATTATTAAACAAGAAAAATTATTTATAACTTAATAACTAATATATAAAATGGGCCAAACAAACGTATTTTAATTTTAAAATGGCCCATGATCATTGAAAACAAGTCCAACATTGGGTGGGTTGTGTCTAGGCATACAATATTGGAAATTTTACGTAAATCTTATAGCGTTAAGCCCTTAAATTTGGTGGAATCCAGATACATCTCAAAATGTCTTGATATATCGCATTTCGATTTTGGATACATAACTCAATGTCTTGATACATCGCGTCTTGGTTTTGGATACATCACTCAACGTGCAGATACATCGCGTACGTCCCGATACATCGCGTAAAGTGATGTATCCGAGACTAAGAAAGAGCAGGGATTTTTGTAATTTTTTCAAATGGTAGGAAATTTTAGAAAAAATATGATAAAAATAAGTTGTGTATTTAGGTAATTTTTCCTAAAATACACCCAACATTGGGTGGGTTATCGAAAATAGGCAATATTGTTTACATAGCATAAAATTTTAAATGTGAAGAGTTCAACGTAGTAATTATTGATATATCAATAATATTAGGTTATCCTTGTTCTTAAATAGAGTGTAATTTATCCCAGAGAAATAAGGATAAATTAATTTATTTATTTTAAATTATTTATAATATTTTAAAGACATGCAAAAGAAAAATATGAGGAATAATATGTAAATGGAGGAAGTAAATGTCAATTAAGCATTTACATTGTGTGTGCATACATGGGTAATTCAATGTGAAATTTTTTGAAATAATTTCAACCTTTTGACTTCTTGAAATCTTAGCTCGTTTTACGGCTTCAATTTATATATACAGATAGAACGATTTGGAGATCGAAAATTACGGTAGAATATTAGTAGATATGTAGTTGAGCATTGTCTAGTTCTTGTCTCAATATTTAATTTGTTGTTTCATTTGCTTCATTTATCATATTATTTGTTATTTCTACTTACTCTCTTATTAATTAGTTGTTTTCAGTATGACCTCTTTGCGATTGTATTTATTTTACATACTTAATTTTTGATATGCTTACTCAAGCTGAGATCCGAGGATTCATCAGAAACAGTCTCTCTATCTTCATAAAGTAGGGATAGACTGCACATACACCACCCTCTTTAGACTCTACTTATGAGATTACAACTGATTTTTTTGGATAATATGAATATGATTAACAAGCAACTTAGCACTCCATAAGACACATTTCGGACGAGTTGGAGTGCTAAGTTGCTCGTTAAGACCAACTTGAGGTGTGATGTGCACTTCCGAAGCTGGAGTGCTTACTTGCCAGTTGAGGCCAAGTTTGACTCTCTAATTGCAATGCATTTAATTGTAAGACAACTCATGTGTATAGCATTATATGTAGTATTATTCTACATTTTTGTAAGAGCACGACTTGAACTCGTGACTTCCTGATCACATGACAACAATTTTATTTGTTAGTCAAGGCTCTCCTTTTAAATTAAAGAATTGTTATAATAAAAAATAATAATCTTGATATGCGGGGATGAGGAATGAGATTATTTTATCCCAAATTCTATATGGAATAGTAATCTCACAATTTTAAATAAATAAACAATAAAATAACTTCGGAACTTATTAAAAATCATAAAATATTATATATTTTTATCCTACGTACGTATCAAATAGTCTTTTATTATTAAGCGTGGTATGTTTATAAAATTGAGTAAATTAACTAAATGACATATTAAATATTATATATGTCCCAAAATGTATTTGAATTTTTTAAAAAAAAAGATATTTTATAATATCTTATTTTTTCTTTTCAAGTTCCCAACATATCGTATCAGTCTTGAACTCGTGACCTTACGGTGCGGAGAAAACTCCCTCAACCACGTGAACAAGAGCAACTGATGTCCTTTATTAAACAAGCAAAATTATTAATAGCTTAATAATTAATATCAAATGAGCCAAACTAACTAGTTTTTAAATAGCCTATTGTATTCATTATTTACGTTTTTCTAATCGGTATACATATATTATATAAAATACATTATTATAGATATACTTTTATATAGAAATTATACACATGTATATCTATCATCTAGCAATTTTACTACTATACAAATTACACAGTGATAAACCTTCATATATTACTCCGTCCATCTCATATTAATTGTTAAGATTATTAAAAGTATTTGTCTCAAAATATTTATTACTGTGCAAAATCAGAACAAAATTAATTATTTCTTTTCCATTTAATCCTTAGTGATTATTGGTTGATCTTATGTTTGTTCAAATATCAATAATGTTAATTTATCTTTGTTCTTAAATCGAGTGTAATTTATCAAATAGAAATAAAAATAAAAAATATTTTTTAATTATAATTTCTTAAAGAATATGTAAAAGAGAAATACGGCAAATAGTATGAAACGGAGAAGTACATGTCAATTAAGCATTTAAATAGTGTGTAATTCAATGTGAAAATTTCTTAGTATAATTTCAACCTTTGACTTGGATGCTGGAACACGTTTCTCATTAATTGCCGCATGTGCTTGAAATTTTTACCTCGTTGTGCGAGTTCAATTTTATACGTACAAATAAAAAGATTTGAAGGTCGAGAATTATGATAGAATATATATATAGTTGAGCATTAGTGTAGTTCTTGCCTCGATATTTGATGTTTTCTTTGCTTTATTTATCATATTATTTGTTGTTGGTACTTGTTTATTTTCCACATGACATTTTTACGATTGTATCTGTTATACATTCTTAAATTTTTATATGCTTATTCGAGTTGAGAGTCTATAAGAAACAATTTCTCTATCTTCACAAGGCCTAAAGCTACATACGTACACCAAGTGGCGGAGCTAAGATTTTTAATAAGAGGGTTCAATATCTAAAGAACTAAACACACGAACTAATCGAAGGGGGTTCGACATCTATTATATATACATAAAAAAATAATTTTAGCCATTTATAAATAGTAATATTTTCCGCCGAAGGTGGTTCGGATGAACCCCCTGACAGAAGGCTGGTTCCGCCCTGCGTACACCATACTCCGAGACCTAACATGTGGAATTACACTTGGTATATATGTTGTTATTGTTGTTGTAGATAGGAAAACTCTTGTGTTTTGATAAATAGTTAGTGATAATACAGATAGAAAACACAAATACTTGATAATTCAGATATGAAACTCGCAAAAAAAGTAACACTTTTGATCATTATCTAAAAAAACTACACTCTTAAATTATAGTATGAACTTATTGTACACTTTCTTAAATTCCGTATTTAGTCAAAACCAAACAAATTGAAATAAATGGGGTAATAACCTTAATTTCTCATACAATATTTGTGAATGGATGATTAAACAAAATAATTAACCTTAATTACTCATTCAGCGTTTCTAGTAAAGTAGGAATTAGGTGAGTGATTTGGAAAAAATTAAGAAACATGTGTGGAAAAAGAATAAATCAAGTTAATTGACATAGTATTCTACTTAATTAATCAAATAATCTGTGCAGGTATAACAAACATTTTAAAATTTTCTCCATATTTGAATATATCAATTAAAACTTTTAAAAATGATTTAATTAGACTGATAATTAGCAGCCTCCAAGAAAATTTTAACCTACTTAATTAAGTAATAAGATTATTGAAGATTTTTTCCTTGGGTAGAAAGGCAAGAAGTTTGAAAACACACAAATTAAAATTTCCTTTCTATAATATATTATAATTAATCTTCTTCTTTTTTTCTTTTTTTTTTTTCCAACGTCAAAATTGTAATGACATGGTAATTAGATATTTCGAATTCGAACTCAGAAAAATAAATCGTCTTTGATAGGAATAGTGTGTTACCACCCAAAGTAGCTAGCTAGCATTTCTCCATGAAATTAATTAGTCAAGGCTCGAAATGAATAATACTCAAGTAAAATATAAAATGAAGAATTCGTATATTGTGGAATAATAGATTCAAATATAGAGTCACCAAAAGATGTGGTAAAATAGATGGAAAATACTCTCCATTCTTAACTAGAAACAACTCAGAATTGGAGAAATCTTTGATAAAAAATGTTGCTCTACTAAGTGAATTAAATCTACTCGGCGAAAATCTCAATTGATTAGATTATAGTAGTCCTCGATACATGGCATATAGTAAAAGTAAATTTAAAAGCTCGATTACAGATTTATGTGAATTCAATAACTTTTGTTCAAATTATATATAGAGAGAGTCAAAGTTGACAAAAAAAAAAAAGATTAAGGGAGAATTTCAAACAAAATCCTTCACCAAATAACAACCCACAATTTAATAAACAAATATTTAATTGTGATTAACATTTTCCTTAATCTCCCTTCCTTGCACTAATTGTCATTAAACTTCACTGGGTCCATTTTGCCAACTTCCTTTATTATATGCTCTAGCAAAAATTGACCACCTTTAATTTACCGCGTTAACCTTCTTCCAAATTTATACGTATAGAGATGTCTTCGGTACGAAAGAAAATATTTTCGTGAAACATGTTTTTTAGGGAAATAAGTTGATTTTTTTTTTTTATGTTCGGTATGTAAGTAATAAATTATTACTCTAAAAGTATTTGTATATATCTAAATAAATACTACGAAAGGTAAGTAGGGATGGGGATGGGGGGCTACAGGATGATGGTATGAAATTTATTTTTGCTACTTTTATAAAAGAGAAGTCATTTTTCTCATTTTTAAAAAATTTATTTTAGTACGAATATTTTTTAATTTTTTTTTTGATCAATCGAACCTAACAAAAATAGACACTTAATGGTGATTAATTATACAATATGTATATCTTATTTAACTTTTTTACTTTTGACTTATAAGATTTACTTTACATAACATCATTTGTTGTAAATATTAGGCATGAATAGTGTATTTCTCACACATGTTTACTTTTGATAAGAATAAAGTATGCGTATATTCTATCCTTTTTATCTTATAAAATTATATTGAATTTGTTTTTATTATTTAATTTACACTAATCTATAGATTTTTTATGCTTATTATAATAAAATAATGAAATATTGTAGAAATTCATGATAGGTCATTGAAACAATCAGCATAGCCACTTCTAGATGTCAAATTAAGAACTATTTCAAGTATCAATTATTAATTAAATAAATCATAGAAGAATAATTCTTTTAATTAAGGGGTTGCCACACGCAACAACTCTCCAAGGCTTCTCTAGACTGTTTGAAGGCGGCAAATAAAAAACAAACATATACAATACAATATAGAATTCGAGACGATAAAAAATATTTTAAGTCTTCAATTTTATTTTTTAACTGTACAAAGAGAATAATTTTATATTGAACGAATGTGCTTTTTAAATTTCAACTAATTCGGAGTTGTATGCTAGAGAGGGGGAGAAGTCAAAAACACTATATTGTTGGATCAGTGAAGATTATGTCGCAATATGTTTGACCCCTAAAAGATCAGAACAAGATATCCATACTTCTACATGAATATTATTTATTTATTTTATTTTTCAACATCAGGTTCTTGTCAAATCTAACAAACAATTTCCAAATAGTTCTAACATATAAAATAATTGAAACAAAAGGATTCAAACTCAATTCATAGATTTTGTATGTTTTATTATAATGAAGAAAATGAAATATTCTAGAAATACTTGATAGGTCATCAGAATGATCAGCATATAATACTTTACTTGTCATTTTGTTAAATTAAAGAATAATCTCAAGTATCAAAGATTAAATAATAAATTAAAAAGCACTTTAATTAATTAAGGATTCCCAATGGTGTCTAGAAGGTTGCAATAAAAAAAAACAGAAAAATAGTTACATATAGACACATATATATTTTATAACGAATTATACAATTTTATAACATATATATATATATATACGTATTTGTGTATCTAAAAACTCTAATCGTTAGTGTCCATACATATAGAAACATATATATTGGCATAAATTTGATCAAGACATACATTCAATTTTTACTTTGAAAATACCTATATACATATATAATTACAATCAAATATCTAATAACCTGTAATTTTAATTAAAATGAGATATTATATGTGCATTAGTGCATGCATACGTTGGCATGTATTTTACTGCGTTTTGAAATCAAAGTATTTCTGTTTGTTGCACAAATAGACGCTTTAATAACGCTATTTATGCAATTTCTTTAAAAAAAATAATACATAAATAGTACTTAATATCTTATTTTGTTAAGAATATTTAGAATATATTATTTAATTACTTCGCGTAAGTTATATTATTTTATCATGGTCAATATTGGCAGGTGAAATTCCTAGTACTTCCTGCTGCTGCAGCCACCAAATTGTTCTTTGATGAATTCCACCTTAACATCGTGGCAAATAACAAATGGTCGAGTTAGATCGAATTTGAATGAACGATAAATAATTTAACAAAAATTATAAAAAGATCGACTTTCACATATTTAATAATGATTAATCGATGCTTATTCATATTATTTGTGATTTAAGAATATTCGGGGTGAAAATACAGATTAAAAATCAAGATAAGTTTATATTTTCAGAAAATAAGAACTTAGAAAAAAATAACTACAATTAAATAATATTGACAATATGAATATTCATTTAGTTCCTTTTTAAGTTGATAATTAGTTATCCAACTTATATTTAATATGTCAAATACTTGAATATTTAATGTTTTATCAAGTTAATAAATACAAGACACGATATAATGACTAATATGAACGAACAATTCAGGTAAAAAAACACACATGCATTTTTTATTTTTAAAAAATGGGACTTTTTTCAATAAAATGAATTTGATTGAAAAATTGAAATAGAATTTATTTCCAACATGAAGAGTCAAAAAGGAAATATATTTGAAAAAGAGCTGTCGGTTATCTTTTTATGTTTTAATTAAAAGAAAACAACATATGCTTCAAACTTGTTTAACTACGTCGTGGTGGAATGAAATTTTGTGACAAAGTCGAATTAATATTTTCATTTAAAGAAATAAAATTAAAAAAATAAGTATACTAAAGAAATTAAAAAATTAATAAGATCTCTGGATAGATTTCGAGTGCGAGTAGTCTTGAAAATAAAATTAAAAATGTTAAAAGAACGTGTGTTATGTAACATGAATCAATTTAATTAGACATGATCTCAATATGAATATTAAACTCCCTACGAATTACAAAGTCGTTATTATATATATATATAACGACTATGTTCATGACGGACCTTAATGATAGATTTAGAGTTCAAGTTTTAAGAACGAAAAATATCATGATAAAAAACATGGACATGATACATAAATATGTACTTTAACTTGACTTCAAATGACATTTATGTCCTTCAATTTTGAGTGTGCACAAATAGTCGCTTAAACTTATATAAAATTGAACACATAGGATACAAAGTTGTCATATAGAACGCCATATAGGATAAATGTGTCTCTGTTTGTTCAATTTTGTATAAGTTTTGCACCTCAAAGTTAGAGGACATAGATATCAGTTGAGGTCAAGATAAAAGACACGTTTATGTATTATGTCAAAAATATGTAATATGCAATGTAAATCAAATTAGTCTTATTTCATAATATGAATATCGGACATCGGACGAGAAACCGAAATGGAAACATGTTCACCTGAAATAGCTAGAGCCTAGAAACTTCTTCTTCATGTGTAGTCAAAGATAGCTTTTAACATCTTGTTGGTCAATTTCACATTCACATTTCAATTTCCACTAAGACTGCTTTAAAATTTTCTTCTATATAAGCAAACTTTAATTTGCATCCTTAACAACAACAAAACACAAAATTCTTTTCTTCTTGGGAAAATAAATATGGAGACAAAGCTTACAAGAACCAACAAAATATTGTTCCTTTCTTTACTTTTCCTCACAAATGCATTCATTGCAACATGTCATGAAGTAGGTTAGTATTCTTTAATTTGTCTCTTAAATTACTACTTTACGTTATATCTGACACGAGATGATAAAGAGAGAGTTTCGTCTATTGATGAATCATGACAAAGCTCTTGTCATTCAAATAATATTATGAGTTCTAATAATAGTTTATGTCTCAATTTATAATTTTACGTTGTATCTGACATAAGATGATAAAGAGAGAGTTTCGTTTATTGATGAACAACTGGATTGGCGGGGCTCTTGTCATTCAATTATTATGAGTCACAACTTTACGTAGCATCTGACACAAGATGATAAAGAGAGAGCTTCATCTTTTTGATGAACATCGGATTGACGGAGCTCTTTCCATTCGATTATTATGAGTTCTAATAATCATTTGTGTCTCAATTTACAACTTTACATTGCATCTGACACAAGATGATAAAGAGAGAGCTTCGTCTATTGACGAACAATCGGATTGACAGACCTCTTGCCATTCAATATTATGAGCTCTAATAATCATTTGTATCTCAATTTACAACTCTATGTTACATCTGACACAAGATGATATATAGACAGAATTTAGTCTATCGATTTATATACAACTATATATACTATGATTTCTAATTATAATATTTTTTTCATGATTTTTTATTTTTTTTTACAGATGATGAAAGTGAGTTTAGTTATGATAGAGAGAGTGAAAATGGACCAACACATTGGGGTGAAATTCATCCAGAATGGAAAATGTGTAACTCTGGAAAATTGCAATCTCCAATTGATCTTTTGAATGAGAGAGTTGAAGTTGTTTCTCATTTGGGAAGACTTCATAGAAGCTACAAAACATCATCCTATGCTACTCTCTTGAATAGAGGACATGATATGATGGTAAGTTTTTCGATCTATTTGGTACGATAAAAGTTATTTTTCTTTCAAATAACTCAAAAGAGGAAAAAATATTTTTTTTTCTACTTATGGACGGAAATCATTTTCCTTTTACTATCTTTATTTTTTTTATGTAGTATCACTAGCGCGCGCTCTCTCGCTTTGGGGTGGAGGTGGAATGAGATTCGATTGTTTAACCACACTTATATATTATCTTTAAATATTCTATTTTTAGCTCTCCACTTGTCCGACTAATCTAGATTAATTCATATCACGTGTGACTCATGGAGCAGGACACAATATTTCGTGCTAGAACGTAAAATCGAAACTTCTAATTAAAAATATAAAATCTAATCAATATTTGTTAATATTATTATTTTTTATTAAAAAAAATTGGTAGAATATTTCTCATATATCACCAACTTATAAAGAACATAAAATCAACAAACTTAACCTACTACACATGAAATTAATCAAATATACAATCATTTTTGTCTACTGTTAATTACTATTTAACCTACCACCTTACTTTTTTGAATTTGCAACAATATGATATAAAGTTAGGTGTTTAATTTCTTGATATTAAGAGGGAAGTTATATATGGGTTCGTTACATTAGCAACTTGTATTAATTAATTAGTAAATATATGTATAATTTTTTGGAAATTAAAATATTTATTTATTTATTTAAAAAAAAATAAAAAATTCTTGTGATGAATAATAAATTATTTATTACTTGCAGTTAAGATGGGAAGGTGGAGCTGGACATATTATAATAAATGGAACTAAATATCAACTCAATCAAGCTCATTGGCATTCACCTTCTGAACATACCATCAATGGAAAAAGGTACTTAATTTATTTATTACTATTATATACTTTTTCGACGCCAACAATAAAATTATCTTCGTATAACTTATAGTTCATGAATTTGACTTTAGAGTCGTTGAACCAGTCACTAATATTTGTATTAGGATAGATTGCCTACATCACATCTCATGATGTGTGGCTTGATCTTCACGAAACCCTGCATGAATACAAAATGCTTTGTACATCGAGCTGTCTATTTTTTTTTATATTGTATGAATTAAATAATGCAGATTTGACTTGGAAGTTCATTTGGTACATGAAAGTGAAGATGGAAAGACTGCAGTTGTTGGAATAATGTACAAAATTGGAAGAGCTGATTCCTTCTTGTCTATGGTATACATTACACTAAACACAAATTAAATTTTTATACACTAACAATATAAAAAAATTTAACACTATTATAAGTTCAAGCACATACAAAAAAAATCTTATATACGTCACTGATAATAATAACTATGATATATATATTTTTAATTTCAGATTGAGAGTGATTTAAAAGCTCTAGCACATACAAAAAATGTGGAGAGAAAGTTGGGAGTAATTGATCCAAAAAAGGTGAAATTGGGTAGTAGAAAATATTATAGATATATTGGCTCCTTGACTACTCCTCCTTGCACTCAAGATGTTGTATGGACTATTGTAAGAAAGGTAATTTCAAAATCCTAAAATTACGAGTTTGAGCTGTGAAATCAGTCGATATATATTATTCATCATGTACCTTGAAGTTAATATTTGATATCATTTGTTATGTATTTTATCAGGTGAGGACTGTTACAAAAGAACAAATGAAGCTAATTCGTGAAGCGGTTCATGACGTAAGTTATTTAGAATTATGTTTTATATACTAATAATTTATCAATTATTCTAGCTCCATATTTAGATTTAACGTAATTATAATATACAGTGACATTATAATTGATCAACGATAGATTAAGTTGACCTATGATAATATATAAGTTTGAATAGCAAGTCTTATAAGTATATCCCTCCGTCTCAATTTTTATCGCGGTGCTTGACTAGACATAGATCGTAGATAATAAATAACATTTTTTTCAAAAAAATCTATAATCTTAAATAAGTCGTAGACATTTGTGTACCTGTAAATCATTTCAATAATTGAATGATATATATAGACTAACACTCTCGATTATTTTTCTTTTCCTTTTGTAGGAATCTGAAACAAATTCAAGACCAGTTCAAAAATCAAACAAACGAACTATCCAACTCTATAGACCAAATGATCCTAAAGAATAATCGATTATTCTTCAATATAATATCAAAAAATAAAATATATTTTCTATAGTTCTAGTTATAATAATCATGATGATTTTGTTTATTGTACCAAAAAAATAAGAGCTCAATATATATGAGCTAGAAATGGCCTTAATTTATTTTTATTATTTATAACATGATTGTAATTCTTTCCATTATATAGTATATTTATTTGTTGTATCATATATTGATCATTCAATAGTAAATTATTATAGCAAAATAATTGAATTCATTTAGTTCTTTGTAAATTATTATCATTGGGTCCCTCAATATATCTGTTGTTGACATACTTGTCTTGATCAATTATTCTCTCAACAACCCCACAAAAAGCAACAAATGTTGAAAAGTTCATTAATTATAATTAGTAAACCATCAAATAATTGTTAAATGGACAACATTACGTCAAACATTCATCAAAGAGTTACAATATAGTTTTCATTCGATGCTCAGTAACCGTATTATATTATAGCTTAATATAATTAGTGACGAATTTGGTTATTTAGCTATTAAATTTGCCTGTTAGTAAATTCTATTTTTTTTTAGTATTAGGAAATGATATAACTGAAACATTAACGATTGATAATCAATAATTCGATAATCAAAATCTTAATGGCTTTATCATCAAGTTTACAAGATACAAATTCAATTCTCTATAATGTTCACATCCAAATCGAATAAAAACTCAAATTCGAAGCAAAAAAAAAACACTTTCTTATAAAAAATGTATAAAATAACACTACTTTTTTCATATAACCTAAACGGACAAATCGCTAGGATTTGAGCAACTTGTCCAAATTAATAACAATTGATCAAATATCCACTTACAAAAGATCGTTTTTAGTAAGTCGCTTAGCTTTAAGCGACTTACCTTTATTTTTTTAATAAAGTCGCCAGCCTCTGAGCGACTTATCACTAGTTTTTTTTTTTTTTTTGACTGAAATTGTGATTAGAAATGCTTTGTTATATAAAAATAAAAAAAAAATTGAAAATCGCTCAAAGTCTCTCAAAGCCTTGCGACTTACTAATTTTTTTTTTAATTAATGGATAAACGGTCATTTGACCAATAGTTATTAATTTAGATAAGTCGCTCAAAAATCTAGTGACAACTTAGCCGTTTTAACTATATAATAAGTGTCCCTTTATACATTTTTTATAAGAAAAATGACCCTTTAACTCCGATTTTTTTTTTTTAAAAAACCCTACTTGTGTCAGACTGTATATTAGCTAGTTGCCAAGTAGAAAACAGTTGGATATACAAATTGTGGCCGGCTACTTAATATAATATACAAATTTTCCACAACCAAACAATTCAGTCACAATTGGCTATTATTATTGCAATAAATAAAACTAATGGGAAATTCCCTTTCATATACTTTACTGCTTGGCCTGCCATGATGAAATCTAATTTGTGTATATATCGATGAATGGAATGATCCCACATCGAACCGAGATAAAATTTCTGGACTCCTTATAAGGCTTGAATAGTCCTTATCCCTTTGACGTATTTCTTCTAGAGAATCTTCTAATTGCACCAAAATAACTAGAAAGAACGGCCTTGGATAAAGAATGTCCTTAAAAATTAGCTCAAAGAAAATAAGATCTCGTCCCGGAATATTCCATTCATCATATATGGTTGGTGTAACAATTCTTACATATTTTATACTATTTCTTCCATCATCTTTTTTTCTCCCCTCCCATACTTTCATTTGCCACATTCTTGATTATTCACTTTTTCTCTTGTTGCATGCCATGATTTTTCATTGGTATCTAGTAGTAATTTTGACCTTTATTGGCTCAAGTTATGGCCAACAGTACTATGATTCAACTTCATGTTTTTCTAGTATAACTTCTCCAGGTACAAAATACACATGTACTTCACCAAATGATTCTTGTCAAACATATTTGATCTATAGAGCTAATCAAGATTTCACAACAATCTCTGATGTTTCATACTTGTTTGGGATATTGAATCCTGATGATGAATTACTCCTCAACATGAACAACGCCACGTCTTCGTCTCAGATTCTTGAAATTGGAAGAGAGGTGATTGTTCCAATTCAATGTTCTTGTTTAGGTGAATTCTTTCAAGCAAATGTTAGTTACATTCCACCTACAAACACAAAATTCAACGACGTTGCTTGTGGTGTTTTTGAAGGTCTAGTTAAGTCTGTCATGCTTTTTCAAGAAAACATTTTCACCAACATGTCTGATGACAATTTTTATGAAATCAAAGGTGGAACAGAGTTGATTGTACCTCTGAAATGCGCGTGTCCTGATAAACTATTTGGTCCTGGATTAAAGTACCTTGTCACATACCCTTTTATATCAGGTGACGATACAGGAAAAGTAAGTGAAAAATTCAAGATTCCTGTTGAAGATATATGGAGAGCGAATAATTTGAGTTTTAATCCTACTGTATACTCAAACACAACAATTTTGGTACCGTTGAGTAAAGAACCATCAATCAATTTCAGTATTCAAGACTCCGAACCTCCTAGTCCTGGATTTCTTCCTACACAACTCGTAGAAAAATCAACGAAAAATCAAAAACTAAAGAAACTCTACATTTCAGGATCAATTGTTGGTTTTTTACTTCTTGTAGCAACTTTAATTGCTTCTGGTTTATACGTAAGGGCGTTAAGGAAATTCAAGGCAGAGAGATGTATTAATCGTTCTACGATACATAAGGGTTCTGTTACTTCAGGTTCAACACCAAGGAGTTCTCCAACAATATCCGGTCGAACGACTACTAGAACATCAACGAATTCTTGCTTATCTCCTGATTTATTTGCAGGAATAAAGTACACATTGGGAGAATACAACATAGATGAATTGACAAACGCGACATGTAATTTTAGTGAAGAAACTAAGGTAAGTAACAACGTATACAGGGGATGTGTCGATAAAGTTGAAGTATTAATCAAGAAAATACGATTTGAGGATACTAGACAAGTGATTGATGTACATTCAAGAATCAATCATGTTAACATTGTGAAATTACAAGGTGTTTGTTATGGTGAAGATGATATAACAGGATCTTATCTTGTTTTCGAATATCCATCTAATGGTACATTAAGGGGTTGTTTGTCAAATTCCTCTGTTGTTTCTTTAAAATGGCACAAAAGGACTCAAATTGCATTTGACATTGCCATAGGGTTACATTACTTGCACTTTTGTACTATTCCACCTTACACACACATGAACATCAATAGCAAAAACGTCTTCTTGACCGCGAATTGGAGGGCAAAGTTAGCTATTTTTGGAGCTAAAGGAGGGGTTGGAACAACAACGACTAGAGACATTGGAAGTATAGGAAGTCTTGGAGGGTGGATTGCACCCGAACATCTAGTACATGGCTCGGTGTCTGAAAAAGTAGATATTTTTGCATTCGGAGTAGTACTACTCGAGCTCATATCGGGTAAAGAAGATGTTGATGGGAATTTCTTGAGGGATTCAATTACATTTTTGGGAGGGGGTGCTAATGAAGGAGGATGTTTTGAACAATTGAAGAACTTTATTGATCCATATCTTATGAAAGATTACCCTCTAGCTGAGGCATTGTGTTTAGCTGTTTTGGCTAAAGCTTGTATTGAAGATGATCCTCTTCATAGGCCATCTATGGATGATATCATTAAGGTCCTTGCAAGAATGGTATGATTTTCAACATCTGGTGGCGTTCGGTATCTGTACTGAAGTCATACATTCCATTCAATATCATGTATTGTTTACTTGTTAGTCACAATCAATTAATTGTACTTGCCAAGGCAATTGATGTCTTTTTGTAGCTCACACTTTTAGGTTAAAGGTCACTCTCGACTTGTTATGAAAAAGATCATCTTAACTTTATTTATGTATCACGAAAGTCACTAAACTATATTTCTTAACAGAAAAAACTACTCAACAGAAAGTCACTAAGTGGAAATAAATGAGACAATTCAATAATACCGAAGAAAAGTTGAGTATAAAAATAGTTGTTTAGTGATAGGGGAATTTTATTTTTGTAATAGTGTAGTAATTTATAATTAATGAATGAACCTACCTACATATAATTTGTTGCTTTTTGTGGAGTAAAAAATTGAGAACATATTAGGTGAAGTTGTATGTACATGTATAGAGTATATAAAATTTTAGATGATTTAAATTCACTTCATATCATTAAGAATAATATATTGAATGAGATGATGAAGAATAAAAAATCGTGGCTTATGAAATCTCTTATTGTAGTTTTTTTTTAATTTTTAATTTATTTAAGCACATCATTTACTAAATAAAATAATTTAGAAAACAGAAACTAATAAATGTGAATTCAAACAATTATAGTTAAATTAAATTAAACCTCGTTATATTGCCCCTAAAAAAATCCACATTTTTTTACTATATTTGTGGAAGGTATTTTGGTAAATATATAAAAATTTAAAATTATGCAATTCATGTCATTTTTAATACACCAAACCAAATAATGCATAAGAAATAATCTTTTCATAATTTATACACTGTATTTAGCATTATTCTTATACACATTACCAAACGACCACCAACTTGTGTAATTGTAAAAAAACATGATCAATAATTTGAATTCACTTTCCTTTTTAGTACGTTTCAAAAAAAATGATTCATTTCTATATCTAATACTTTCTCTGTCCTTAATTACTCGTCCACTTTTGAATTGATACACGTATTAAGAAAACAATGATTGATATAATAAGTTTATCATTTTACCTTATTAATTATGAAGTGAGTGAATTAAAAATTTAAGATTTTCAAAATGTTCTACCTTTTTTTGTCCTTTCTTGATTTATCAAAATGGACAAGTAAAAAAGGAAAATTGAACAAGCAAATTTGGGACGGGGAGGGGGGGGTAATAATCTAATTTTAAAATGTATATTTTAGCACCTACTTATTTTAGATCACAAATTTCAAAACATTTATTTCTTTTTCTCAAATTTTGTATCAAATCAAACTACTCCCTCAGTTTACTTTTACTTGTCACTTATTTCTAAAATAAAATTTCATTTTTACTTGTCATTTTTGACATATCAAGAAAATTCGATTCTTTTTCATGTTTTACCCTTAGTATTAAATACTATTCTCCATATCATTTTTTAAAATTCAATATTAAACATTAATTAGTAGAGATAGTGTGGTAAAAATATCTATATCAATATTATGTCAAGTCAAATAATGATGTTAAAAATGAATAATTTTTTTTTCTTCTTAAATTTTATATCGAGTCAAATTATAGGACGGATGGACTAATGATGAAAAGGTGTCGACTAAAAGATCCAAATGAGTACAAATGTCCAACTACTAATAAAGTACTTCAAAAAAGTGAAACGCCTGCCGGGTTATCGCGGCCCGTTATATGTTAAAATCGCGGCAATAAATTTCAATTTTAGGGTTTTGCATCGGAGCGATTTGGGAGAAAAATTTCTGCTGTTTCATAGCAAGTGAATCAAGTTCTATTGCACATTACAGTTATTTGGGGGTGTTTTAATGTAAGTTTCTTGAGTTGTTATCACTGTAAATTCTTGGTTTGAATCGGATTTTTTCTTTGGTGTTCATGGTGATGTTTTTTGTTTGATTTAACTGCAATGTTTGTGTTACTGACCACATGCATGGTGTGAAAATGGTTTTTTTTTTCACGATATGTAGAGTAGTTGGAGAAGGTGGATTTGAATGTGGCATGTTTTTGCACTATTTTTGGTTGATTTTGTTAGAATTTTGTGATGTTCTTGAGTTGGGGTTTGCATAAACTATCTAATCTGTTTGATTTTTTTTTTATTTTTTTTTGGGTTTGAGTGGAATTGGATTCTTGAATTTAAGCTAGAATTATGCACGCTCTTGTTTGGCTGCATATTTTGAAGTTGAAAACTTGAAACTTGAAATTTGAGTTTTGGAAGTTGGGATTTTCGGAACTTGAAGTTGTGTTTGGACATGTAGTTTTTGGAAGTTTTTTTTTTTTTTAAAGACCTGATCCAAAATGTATGGCCAAACAAATATTTGATGATAAATTTTCAAAATATATGGCCAAAAGCTAGCTTAAAGTCCGCTTTTTGGGTTTATTCCATCTCTATTCAAAAGTGATATACAAGTATGGTTTCCATCAGAACGATTTGGGAGGAAATTTCTGCTGTTTCATAGCAGTGAACAAGTTCTAGCACATTACAGTTATTTGGAGGTGTTTTAAAGTATGTTTCTTGTTTGTTACCACTGTAAATTCTAGGTGGTCGGACAATTTCTTGGTGTTCATGGTGTTTTTTTTTCCCTCAAGGGTAACAACAATGTCGGTGTTACTGACCGCATGCATGGTGTAAAAATGTTTTCTTTTCACAATATTCAAGGTTGTTACTTGTATGAAGAGCAGTTGGAGAAGCTGGATCGGACTGTGCCATATTTTTGCACTATTTTAAGTTGATTTTATATGTATTTGTCATGTTCTTGAGTTGGGGTTTGCACAAACTGTATATTTTTGTTTTGTTTGAGTGGAATTGGATTCTTGAAGTTGAGCTAAAGTTATGCACTCTTAAATTCCCCTTTTTCGGTTTATTCCAGTTCTTTTCAGAACAGATATACAATATTGAGTTTTGCTACCAAGTGAATAGTTCAAATGTAGAAATTTTCTTTAACATTTTTCAACAGAGCTACGTTGTACCCTCACATCTGAAATGTTACCATTCTTCAAAAAAAAGAAATGAGAGATGCTTTACCCCATATCTGCTGCTTAAAACTTATTTTATGTCCTATTTTTATTTTTGACTAAGGATGTGTCTAGTACGAAGGAATATGTTTTTATGGAAAATGATAGGGTATTACTTATTTTATTTTGTTTGTAAGTAAGCAAAAAAATATTATCCCAAGAGCATTTATATAGTAAAATCTATCAAAATATCATGGGAGTGGGGGTGGCGGGGGTGGGATGGTCAATAGGTGGGGGTTGGGGATGTTGGGTGGGTGGGGAGGAGACAATGAATTTGGAGGGTCACTATGGAACTTGTTTTCCTTCCTTTCATTAGGGAAGTCATTTTCCTCATTTAAGGAACTTGTTTTCGTAGAGAAATGTTTTTCAAAGTCTTTTGACTAACCAAACCAAACACACCCTAAGTCCTTTCAGAGCTTACATGCTGGCAGTTAGGCTTTAGGGATAAGCTAATCTTGCTGTTGAATAGTGATACCCTGATAGCACACACGGGATTGCTTTGGTATAAGTGATTGAACTAGATCTTTTGAAATTTAGGTCAAGATAATTTGTTTTGTGATCAGTTAACTTTCTCAAAAAAATAATAATTTGTTTTGTGATAATATTTGTTGGAACAATAATTTGCATGTAGGAAATAACTATTTGTAATTTTTCTGAGAGATGGGGCATGTAGCTAAATTTTGGGTCGGGTAAACTGCTTCCAAGTCAATGAAATGGCTTCCAGGATAATTGTCATTTACTGGATTTTCCAGTGTGCTTGAGCAAATTTGGATAGAGCCTTGTTGCAGGATGGCTTTTAATCTCGCACCCTTTTATTTTTCAGCATCAATTGTTGTCGGGCGCATTATTTTTTCTGCATCAGATTACTACATCTTTTAGTACTTGGACTAGTAAGAATCGTCTGACGTAATTCGAGGTTTATTTATCACAGCTTAAGATGGCTATTGATGCTGGATCCGGGAGCAAAAGTAGGGATAATGATAGTAATAACTCAAAAAACAAACTGGTTAGTAAAGGATCATCAAGTTTTGACTCGGGAAAGACAGATAGATCCACAAGATCCTCGGTCAAGGAAGCCTCATCTAAACAAATGGATTTAACCCCTGCAAGTAAAAGGAAGTCTGAGCGCCTTGAGAAGCGGACCCCATCCATGCCTCCTGCTAAGAAGAAGTCTGTGGGACTTGAACAACAGAACACTCCAAGCCCTTTAAGAAGGTCTGAAAGGTGCTCTACTTTGTCAAGATCAAAGTACTTAGGCACAGAATCCAATTCGTCTAGTATAAAGGAGGAGAAACAAGAGAAGATTGTGAAGAAGCTGACAATGGAATCTGAAAGTGTAAGCACTACCAAGAAGAATGCTACAACACCTATTGATTTAAAAAGAAAAAACACGGATGGCAGAACTTACAAGTTATTATTCAAAAAACAAAAGAAAGAAGATACTGCATCAGGTAGGCCAATCGTTCTCTTGAAATTCTCATTTTCTTATTACTGTTTTTCTTCTCCTTTTTTATTGTTGAAAGGACGTAGTTCTTGAGTCAACCATATTCAATAGATTATCCTCCTATTAGTGTATGTTTGTAGCACCATATATTTAGCTGTTTTTAGATGAACATAGTCTTGCTGATAGATTACATGTGGCACCTAATTTATATGTTTTTTTTGGGGTTCAGATGCTTTTGAAGATGATGGTACTGATGGGGAGCATGGTACTAAATCTCAATCGAGTCTGTTGCATGAGGCAGACCTGGTTGAGCCCGAAGAAAGAAGAATGCTATACAATGAGCAGAAAAGCCTCCATATCCATCTGATAGCTGAGATGGCAAAACTTTTTGGAGTGATAAAAGTTTCGGTATTGACTTATACATTGCATGTCTTATAATTTTATTTTATTTTTATCAGTTTCCCATAGAAGGGAATGCTAATATCATATCTACAAAATGGTGTAAAATGCGTTTACTCTGGGAAATGTAGCAAGGGTCAGTTATCTGTTCAGGTGAGAGGAGTCCGTCCTGGTTAACTTATCTCGGGTGTTAACTAGAGCTTTATTAGGGGTTTAAACCAAATTATCTGAGTAATAGAACATTTAGGAGAAACGTACTCGAATGCTCGTGTTTGCTGTTGTAACTCTTTCCTTAAAGCTCCCGTATCATTCACTTCTTGAATTTTTTTCACTTAAAAAGACTAAATTATTTCAGCTTCCGGTTAAGGGAGTCAAACTGCATTGACCAAAAAATTGAGTGCTCTGCAGTCTGAGAACGAACTTCCTTCAATAGCTGTCAATGATGTTGTCTTGTGTTCTACTATTGATTTGATCTTACCTAAATCAGTGCTATATTTTTCATGAATGAAGGTGTTCAATTGAGTGATCTTAGATTTTATTGTTCTCCCATCATCCTTTAGTTTGCCATTAGCTCAAATATTCTTCTACTATTTTATTAAAGCTATTTCTATTTGGCTGTTCTGTCTTCCTAACTTAGAACATGTGTGGTTTTCCAAACTTCCCTAAAATGCGCCAGCACCATTTCCTAACCTGAAAATGAATCTCATACAACAGTTTGTTGATCCTTTCCTGTTGCATTTCTTTCCCTTACCCTCTTATGATCTTTAGGTTCCTCAAAGATGCTTTTGAAAAGCATTTTGTGTTGGCTTACAACTCATTCTTAAGAAGTTTATCTTGCCCTTCCTAATCTGCCATGAGAAACCTCATGCCATCTATAGTTTGTTCGTTTCTCTTTCCCATTCTTTGTTCTTTTTATTTTATAAAATGGGTGGGGTTGTGGGTGGTGGTGGGGGGCTGGTATGAAATCTCATAAGAAAAACTGAAGTTATGTTTGTGATGATTATAAAGGAAAATGAAAAAAGGTACTCTGGCAAGATTGCCATACTCAACATTGAACTTGTAAGTACTCCTTTTAAATAAACTAAGGATTGGCAACCCTAGTCATGACCTCCAGTCATTTGCTTTGTGTTGATATGGCTCTAAAATCTAAATGCAGGAACTCATCAAACATACTGCAGAAAAATTTCTGGAATATATTATGGAGAATCATCGTGTTAGTAGGGAGCCGGAAACAATTTTACAGGCTTTCCAGATATCTCTGGTTAGCATTTTTTTTTCATCCACTTCCGATATCTCTTTGCCTGTTTTTTGTGTTTCAATAAAGTACTTCTGACATATTTTGTATTTTAAGCACAGATGATTTCGTTATCTTTCTTTATTTTCTATGCAGTGGAGGCTCTCTTAGAAACTGCCCGAGACTTGACAAATCTGAATTTAGTTATATTTGAGGAGATCCATATTCATTTAGCTTTCGGAACTTATCGACCTTTGGAAAAGACATTGTATATTAAAATATATAGGGTATTGGATTTCAGAATGTAGGTTGAGCCCAAGCTTTATTGAGATCTAGTAGTTAGAAAAAAAGTACTTCAATTTCTTTAACCTTTCTCAAAAAAAAGAAGAGTACTTCAAGTGCCAATACATTTCTTTTGGGCATGGGACTTTTGGAATGCATAGATTGGATGCTTCACTTCATAAGTGCTACTCCCTCTGATTCAATTATGTCTTACTTTTCTTTTTTAGTCTCTTTTAAAAAGAATGCCTCTTGCACCCAAGGGTGTGGCCGCCTAGTGGTCAATGAAGTGGGTTGAGCGCCATGAGGTCTCAGGTTCACATTCCAGCAGAGACAAAACACTAGATGATTAATTCTCATCTTTTCTAGCCTTGGTGGATAGAGTTGCCGGTACCTGTTGTTAGTGGGAGGTACCCCCTGTGCAAGCTGGTGGCGCCACCATGGTTATCAAAAAAAGAAAAGAATGTCTCTTTCCTAATTTGGTAACTCTTTACTTTTAAAATTCCAGTAACACCCTTACCATCATTATTGTTACCTTTCTTAAGAAAAAGAACACCATTACCGTCAATTAGCTAATGCACTGAACATGGACCCATTGGATTTAGAAAGAGTTAGTTGTGATTCTTCTATCGGGTGGAGAAGTCGATGAATGTTTATAAGTAAAGATTACAACTTGTCAAATTTTTTCAACGTTTGTCACTTTCAACTTCTTTCCCATTTTGTTGTACACCCCCCCCCCCCCCAGCCAATATTACAATAATTGCTAGCCCATGAAAGGTATTGACAGAAAATTTCAACAAAGAATTTTCCCTTTTAGCATATTCGAGTGCAAGTCCATAACACGCCGAAAGATTAATAAATGTTAAGTCATAAGATAAACATAGACTTAATATTCACAACTTTTTATGTGCATGAGTCTCTACAAATAGGATAAAACTATTTAGACTAAATAACCGTTGCGTCTCTAAATGTATGAGTCTAATAAAAAAGGGGTTATACAAAAGATACAACATGCCAAGGCTACAAAATAGGAACAACAAACTTTACAAAAAGGATGTTTTCCTAGTAACATTGAATTGCTTATATTCCATATCACCTTTGAAGTAGAGTATTAGCTTCATTACTACATCAATATCATAACAAAGTTGAATCAGAAGACTTCTTCCTTCTCGTTCCTTCCTCATGTGTCACACTTTGTAGTTGTTCCCACCTTTAGCTTTCGTCACCTCAACCATGCAAAGTTGCAAAGTTAAAAACACGTGATTGAGTCGTTCCACTTTCATCTCATTAAAAGATGTTTCAACTGCATTTATCCACTCATCAATAGTTAAGTCTAAAGGCGTCTTTTGATATTGAAATTTGAAGGGATCTAATAGGTCCAAAGAATTTGAGGTTTAAAACATACAAAACTAGATTATTGGGAGATTTAAAAAGCATAGCTGAATATCAATTCCACCTTTGTGAACAGCTTCATTAAATTCTATATTGTTGACGTTAATGTCAGGTCTTGCATTTTCTTTTTGAATAAAAATATGAGCGTTTGACTCTAGAAGAACTTTTTTGATTAAGCAAGCCCTAGTGATATCTTTAGTCACAGATAAAATAGGTTCCATTTTCTAAGTTCTTACTGCCCGATTTTTGCTATTCCATTTAGCCGCCTCCTTGACCACAAAAGGAAAGATCCATGTTTTTCCTTAAAACCACTTGATTCCATTCTGATCAAATCTGATCAAATCTAGGACGTTCAACATCAGCCAGAAACACAACTTTTGTAATGAAGTTCTTACTTTTGCATGATATGTATATGGGTTGGACTCTTCTCGTTCAGGGAGAAGGTAGTACTTTTCACAGTTCTTTGATAGGAAAAACCATTTTCATTAATGTTAAATACATTAGACATATCTAAAAACATTGAATTTGAATGGAGCGTATCCGGATCAATTATTGATAGGCAATTTTTTTTTTGATGACAAGGGAAACCCTCAGCCGCTGCCCTTCGGGTGCACACAGGGTAAAACCCCTGCTCCTATGCAATATCTCGCAAACTACACAGAAGAGGTAACCCGCACTAGGCAAGCCTGGTGCGACGAGCTTGGCCCAGAAGGCAAACCCCTTGCTTTCGCTAGCAAGGGATTTCGAACTTGAGACCTCCAACATGGAAGTCCCAAGTCCAAACCACTGGCCAGCTCGAAGGGTCATTGATAGATCAAATGGGACCTTTACCTTTTCATTTCCTCTATCATATGAGGCTTTATAGCATTTGTATGTACCCTATTAGCACCTTCCTTGGATATGTCGAAAAAGTGTCGCTGTTGACATGTCGATGGCACAAGCTAAAGATCAACATCCGTTCGACGATGAAGAGGAGTTATCTTTACCAGATTAATATCGATTTGAATTCGTTTTCTCCCAACTCTATCTACAAGATTTGATCACACATCTACTGTAGTGCCATTGGCGATGCATAACCTTGTCTGTTTCCAAATTCGTCCCAGAGCACGGTCTGAAGTGTGAAACAATATCACAGCTTGCTTTAAAGATCCATGTGGAACATCTCCTCCTTTTCTTTCTTTCAAAATCCATTCACATTAGCTTGATGTTCCTCAATTGTTAGTCTTGCTTTTCCTGTAAGTCTGATTGTAAGTAGGCCTTTGGTCATGTTTCATTGTGAAAATAGAAAAAAGTAGTTTTTGTTTTCAAAGTGAAAAGTGATATTTGAAAATTGGAGTAGTGTTTGACCATGAAATAAATTAGAGTTGTTTCTGTATTTTTGTGAGTAATTTGAAGTGAAAACAGCTTTTTGTTGTTTTTAGAATTTCTGAAAATTCTTGAAAAAGTGAAATCAAACTTCTTCAGAATTTATGGCCAAACATGAAAGTGAACAATTTTCATGGCCTAACACCCCAGTTTTCTTTTTGATAAGATAAATAATTTTATTAACATTTGGGGGGAAACCTCGTATACAAGCCATATACCAAAAGAAAAGAACCTACACCAATTGGGACCTCACAAGTACATCAAAAAGAAACTAGGGACAAAACACTACTCTTCATTTTAAAAAAACCTAGTTTCATCCCTTCGCCCTCCTATTCCTCTCTTTCCAAATGACCGACATGATTGCTAAGGGGGCAACGCACCACACCCTCCGTCTTTCCTTTACCCTTCTGAGTCCAACTTTGCAAGACCTCCTTCACTATACCTGACATGACCCATTGCATCCTAAACAAATTTAGGGTAAGGGCTACCATCCAGAACTGACTAGTCAGGTTACAGTGCAAAAGAAGATGATCTACACTTCCACCAACACTTTTACACATGAAACACTAACTGGCATAGGTGATTCTCCTCTTTCTCAGCTTCTCTGTTGTTAATAACACACCCTTGCCGCCAACATACAAAGAAAACAACCTTCCTTGGTGCTCTAGGATCCAAATGGAGTCGCGGGGGAAGGTACCTTCATCTCTCACTAGCAACCTCTTATAAAAGAAGCTAACAATGAATAAGCCGTCATCATTCTCCAGCCACCTCAGGAAATCCAATAAGTTGTTTGGCGTGTCTAGGCCATACAAAAGCTCTATCAAATTGTGAAATTCTTCCACCTACCAATCATGAAGGTTCCTTTTGAACACCCTCGTGAGACCTACAAAATTTGTTGGACTGTCATCTCTCTGGCAAGAAATGCGATAGAAATTAAGAAATGCTTCCTTCAACTCGATCTCCCTGCACCACTTATATGCCCAAAAACTAATCCTAGTTCCATCCCAAGCTTATATGAGACATTTCTGACTGTAAGTTATTCATTGTTTTAGATTTACAGCATATAATAGGAGATAAAATAGGGATGAAGTTAAGAATCCAGAATACAACTGTGAAACTGTACAAGAAAAGGTGAATTTTCTCAATCTCTCTCTATAAATACATAATCTTGTCAGTGAACGAAAAAAGGGGAAAAGGCTAAGAACACCCTTAGACTTGTTTTGAGTTACCAGTTACACACTTATACTTTGCGAGGGTCCTATGACCCCCCTAGACTATTTTTAGCTATGGGTGTCAAGAGAGTGAGAAACACAAAAATATAAAAAAACAATTATATTTGCATTTAATTTTCCTTTTTCTTTTCCGTTCTTTCTCTTTTCTTATACTTCTCATTTTCGTTTTCATAGATTGAAATGAAGATTGGGTCAAAATACTCCATAGTCACAGTTATAGAAGCATATTTCTACATTTCCCTAATTAAATATTCCTAATTTTGGAACTGAGGAATTGACAAAGTAGATTGATTAATATTGTGAAACCCTAACAACAAAAAGTCAACCTCCAAAAAGCCCAGATTTTTAAATTGGTATTTGCTGAAACTGCATATGCCATCTGGATAGAAAGGAATGTCAGGATATTTGAACAACAGGTTGTGGATGAGATTAGATTGACTAGAAATATTGCTTATGCTTGTAATATTAGAGCACCATTGGGTGCAAAGGATGTACTACAATCATGGCTAGTAAAGTCATAGTTTCTGTAGATAGCAGTTGGATAGGATGGTGTTATAAATGAGACTAAGCTGGCTGTGGTAGTAAGCTTGATTTGTGATTCAGATTCGGGTGATTAATGAAAAAAAGTTAGTTACCTTAAAAAAAAGTCAACCTCCATATATGTAAATGACTGATTAAGATAATTAACTCCTTTGATATTTTCCAAACTTAAACCTGATTAGATTTGTACCGTGAGTTCAATTTCAACCCAAGAAAACTCTAAACAAAGAAGACTTCCCGATAAGGTACAAAACCCATGGCAGATGTCGATTTAACCGAAAAAAGACCGGAATATTTACACAAGGGACTAATTTTCCTATTAACTTTTTTTTCCCTCTGTTATAGTGCTGCAAAAATGGTGGGAATGATCACGTATGCCGATTAAAATTAGTTTTCTATTACCGACAACGCGAAAAAATGGAGCAGTTGCAGTTGCCTTTTGTTATCTCAAAGAAGGTGGATATGTCGTTGATGGTGGGTGGTTCATGGTCGCTCTTTTGGGTCTTCTGGCGGTGCAATGGATGGAGTGCTTGGTCTTTGTAGTACTGTCCAAAGGGTGAAATGTCGACAAGGGAAAAAGAAAAAGAAAAAGAAAAAGAAAAAGAAAAATAAAAAGAAAGAGAATCAGGAAACAATTTAAAAAAACAGAAAATAATAAGAAAAACTATATATTTTAATTATATTTTAGTAAATTATATATGTGGCTGCACGTGATATACAGAACTTAACTTGGATTTGGGTGTGTACTTGGTAAATAAAACAAATCATAAATCAAAATTTGCATAGTTTTTTAATAGATGAAGTTATAAACATTGTTAAGGAAAAAATATTTTGTGATTCCTTTGTTATGATTATGGCATGCAATGAGTTTAATTAGAGAAACATGATTAGTGAGGATTCATATAGCCGACCTGAACTTGTTTGGGATTGAGGTATAGTGTTTGTTTGGAGGTGAAGAATATAGCTGACCGAATTTGTTTGGACTGAGGATTAGTTTTATTGTATATGCAAGTAACTCTAGGTGTTGATTATTCCCAATACTCCATTTGTCCCAATTTATGTTTCAATACCTTCTTTTTTAGTTTGTCCTATAAAGAAGGTCATAGTTCCTTATTTAGAAACAATTTAACTTTAATTTTCTCATTTCACCCTTTGAGGAAAAGGGTTTGTCTCAGTTCATGACTCTTCTTGCAGCTTGAGATGTCTTTAAAGTAGCCTTAAATTTACATGTTCATTTTACTATAGTTGTGTTCTTATTGCTGTTAATTTACTGTAATTTACAGTCTTGGACTGCAGCTTCAATCTTAAAGGAAAAGATTGACAAAGACGATATATTCTTGCTCGTAAAACAACGGTTAAAGTTCAGATGCACTAAAGAAGAGGCAAACAATGTCTATCTGAAGCTGCGTTCCTTAAAGAAGATGTTTTTGCGGAGAAAGGATCCGAGCGGTAATGCTTCAAGCTCTTCAAGATATTCTATATCACCAGTGAAATCTGTTGGAGAAGAACCATACAAGGAAAGCATATCACAGGCTGCAATATCTGCCCCACTGAATGTGGAAACTGATATCATAGACAGGTTACAAGATAATGAGTTAAGTGGAGAAGGCACTGTGATTCCTACAGAAAAACTTAGGGATAGTCAAAGGGAAAAGGTCATTAAGGAGGTTCAGTGTGGACATGGCAAACGAATGTCCATGCTGGAACAAGAGGAACACGAGAAAATTGAGGAGTTCCGTAGAATCTGGGAGAAGAAAAAAGAAGTGCTAGAGGAGGAGTGCAGACTGGAGATAGCTGTTCTTCGCGCTATACATGGTGAGACTGCAGTAACAAAGGATGGACAAAAATCATTAGAAACTAAGTTTGCAAAGAAAATTGAAGTGCACACACGCCTAAAGGAGCAGCAACTGAAAGAGCTTGAGGCTAAATACTCTGCTATGAGGAATGAGGAAATGCAGAAGGTTTCATCGCAGCAGACCAGAGAAAACTCCTCTGGTAGGGGCCATTATTCTGGAGACGAGATGGAGTGCTCTCAGGAAAATTTAAATGTCTCTGACAGTATTCCTAAGACAGCTGTCTCTGGCTTGCAGGGTGACATGGCAGCATCTGATGCACCTGCATCTTCTCCAGCAGCGTGCCATGTTCTTCCTGTTCAATCTACTAATGTTTTAGCAGCTTCAGTTTCAGATGAGCTAGCTGAGATCACATCCATGGGGAGTGCATCAGTTGCTGCTGTTAAGCAGTCTAATGAAGCCGGTAATTCAGGTGACAGTGAAGAGGAAAATGCTTGCAAGGTTCCTCTGTCTCCCAAAGAACATACTGGTGAAGTTGCATTGGACAAGCGAAGTAGAGTTTGTTTGGAAGTATCTGAAGTTGCTCTTAATGAAGCTGTTGGACATGATAAAATATCTGAAGTAAATAACACTATTCAAGAATTGGTTACAGAAAATAATTCTTTTTTGCCAAATGTTGTTGGAAACCAGAGAGACAAAGTTAGCCCCATTTACGGAAACCAAATAACTCCAGATGAATTACCAGCAGACATGCCTTGTGTAGCAGCAGTTCCTACTTCAGATGATACTAGTTCTTTACCGCAAAATCCAGTATGTTTGCTTTTGTTTTGCACGTTTATATGATGCATGTGTTGGATCATCCTGTTGTCTGTTTAGGTTCTAAATCTGGACACAAGTAGTTTAAGGGTTTCCCTGGGCAAGTTAAAATATCTTTAATTAGAGGATGTGTATTCTGTATCATAAAGTAAGTTAGTGTTATCTCAGGTGTCTTTCCACTTATATCTCCCAAAAATCGTGTACATGCTGTGCAAGCACATGCATTTTCTTTCAATGAGTTATGGATATAATCAGACTGATTTGTTATTGATAGTTTTTCACTTATACTGGATCAGGTAAATTTAGATGAATGTTCCCGTTCTTCAGGAGATAATGGAACACACAATAACGATATCCCACCTGGTGAAAACCAGATTGAAATGCAAACTGAACTTGTTTCTGGACATAATATAAACAACACTTCTGAAGCAATTTTAGCTGGCAATTGTGAGCAACATCATAGAGTAGATGATGGTGTTCCCATTGCCGCTCACCATACTCACAGGGAGTCTGCACCTCAAGCCCACGATGAAAGAAACTCTATTCCAATCCCTAGATCCTCTCCCCATGCAGCAGGACCTTCACGTCAAGCTGTTTCTCCAGCTGGGGAAAATCTGGAGCCTTGTGCATCTGTTCAGTCAGACGTTAGGGTTACTCACAATCAATCTTTCTTACCAGCAGTGAGTAGATTGCATCCTCAATCAACTACAAATCCGTGTGTATGTTCTCAGAATACTGAAACTGTGTTTCAAGTGGTTCAGGGTTCTGCTGAACTTCCTAGTCAAGTAATCTCTCAGACTAACGCTAATGTTGCCTTTGTTCAGGGATCTGTGCGTCCTGCCCATCAGATGGCCACTTGTAATTTAGCTCTTCCTTTCCATGCGGACCCTCTTCATACAGAATGGGAAAGAATACATAAAGAAAAAGAACAAGTGACAAAGGGCCTTGAGGATATGGTTTGTGTCCAATATCCTCCATGATTATAACTCAGGACACCATGCATCATTTTATTAACCTGTTTTCCTCTCTTTGAACAGAAATTGCATTTGAGATCTGAGTGCAAGAAAGAGATAGAGGAGACTATAGCACCAATCCGTAAGAAATATGATTTAAAGCTTCAGGAGGTTGAGGCAGCATATCTTTTGAAGAAGAAGGAGCTTGATATGAATCAGAACAAAATTCTCATGAATAAAGCTCTGGTTGATGCTTTCAGATTTACATTCATGGATTTCAAAATTTCTGATCTTCCAGGTATACAGCAAAGTATTTTAATTGTGTATTATGTGTTCCTAAACGTTAGTTGTATATTTCCTGTTTACAACAAAATACCCAGTGTAATCCCACAAGTGGAGTTTGGGGAGGGTGGTGTGTACGCAGACTTACCCCTACCTTATGAAGGTAGAGAGGGCTCTATATTTGCTGTTTACCGACATTAATTATGACATAGGGGAATTGTGTTGTTGACTTCAACCTTTTTTGTGGCCCCTAAACACATATTGTTCAACATATCCAACAGCTAAATCTTCTTGATTAAGTCTTGTTCTTGGAATGAACCATGATCTCTACCTCGCAGGCTTAATGTCTTTAGCCGAATTCTATATCTTTCTGAGGCCTCATGTATCTCAAACTACAACCCAGAATTATTTGCTATTTCTTGAAGTTGTGTTATTTGATGCTTCAGATTGCTAATTTCCTTATAGTATACAAGTGTACTTGGTCTGTATCTAGTTCAAAGGCCCACACAAAACTCATTTTTATCTAATTATAAGGATCGTGCATCACATGTATAATTTTCAGCAATTAACACAACATGAAAAACTTGATTTTAGTATCTATCGTTTCTTTCCAGTTGTGCCTCCTGGTTATATGCCGCATCCAGATCAGGTACGGCAGCAGCAGAGTTTAAGATCTTCCCCAATCAGTGGTTCATCCTCAGGTCGCCAATCTGTGGAGTCCCAGCAGACTGCTATCTCATCTTCGCCAGTTGCTAATGGTTCAGTACATTCTGCAGAAACTTGTTTGCCTCCATTAAGATCTTCATCTGTTGCTGGTTCATGTTCATGTAGCCAACCTGCTGCTGTTAGTCGTTCAACCACATTTTCTGCAGGAAGTATAAGCAGGCCGCCGCCTATCATTAGTGCAATCACTCCTTCCAGGGGTAATCATCGATTAGGTGGCGAAGTTCGTGCTCCAGCCCCACATCTTCAGCGTTTCAAGGGACCAACATCAACCTCTGTTAGCAGTCCGTCAACCCTTCCAAATGGCATGCCAGTTCATCCACGACCTGTTTACGTGGCTGCATCTCTTCGATCAACACTGCAAAGTCCAATACAGCCACCCATAGTGCAACAATTACCTGTAAATCTTTCTGATTCTAGGAATGCGTCCTTGGACCATGGACTTGGAGGACTGCCTGCTATACAAAATCCATCTCTCTCAGCACGGGAACTGCTTCAAGAAATGGAGAATCGATCTCGTGCAAACAGGCCTAATTTTATGCCACCTTTACCAGATATAGGCTGTAACTTTGATTCATTAGACCTATCTGATTTTCATTCACTGGGCAGTGTACAGAGAGGTCCTATTTCTTCAGAGCCAGCTACTAATGTAAGTTCTGTTGTTTGTGTGTCCGATGATGACTGAACTATTGGATAATGAAGTGGATTTGCTTGTGTATTTGTGGGTCAGCTCTTCTATCTGTATGTATAGAAACTTCCTTTTTAGAAAAATGAAAAATGCAGAATGGAAAAGAAAGCTGTCCGAGGGCATTAACAGAGGTCTAACCAAATTTAACCTAGGGAGAGGAAGCTTTGGGGAAATATCTGGGTACGCATCTCTTCTCCACCTGCTCTATATTTTTAGGGTTCATGAGTAACACACCTTTATATGCTCCAATTATCTGTCTGTATTTATATTGGAATATCATCGTTTAGATTACGCATGAATGCTTAGGTCTCTCATAATCCCATGTTTCTGAATCTATGAATGTAGCTAGGCATGCTTAATTCATTGTACCTAGACACTGTCAAAGCTGATTTCATTTACTTTATAATTCCGGAGAAGTTGGTTTTGAACTGTGCAAGTGTACTATCTCATGATCTGAACCTTTCTGGAGCTGATTTTCACTTTATGTAATTTGGCTTTTTATCCTGTGAATTTGTAGCAATAGCTCGAGCTTCAATATTTCAGAGTCTTGAATTCCAATAAACAACTTAAATCATTAAATCTGAACAAAAAGAAAATTACCACTAAATATACCTTAATTAGAAGAACTAAGAGACTTAAAGTAGAACTAGATTCTCTACAACCTGTCAAGGGTTTTCCCATCTTCAATCATACGAACTTAGAAAAATCACACGACAATTAGTATTTATAGGGTCTTATGAAATAGGGTTAAACCCCAAAGGTGAAGTCTAGTTGGTTAAAAATCGATCCAAATCTTGTGTTACTCTTATATGTGGCAAAGAGTGACAGTAGAACAAAGAAGCTCTTGATTATTTGTGAAAAATCTCATTAAACTAACAAAGGTGTTCATAAATGAACTTGGCATCTTCTTATGCTTTTGGAAGTATAGATTGATGAAATTTCAGCTTGTGTCTTTTGGCTCGAGTCCAATACAATGTGGAGTCCAATAAATATGAGGCCGAGTTGCCAATAATCATTATCCTTTTTTTTAACACTAATAAAATAGAACCATTACTAGTGATTATTCATATTTTTTTGTCACCTTTTTGTACCATTATCTTGCTTTAGTAGCTATCCAAATCTCATTATTACACTACCACCAAATAAAGGCAGCGAGAGACTGCAACCAAAAGTTGATGAAACATTTGTGTTTGTTGTTCATCCAACTATCTGACATAATATTAACTATATATTGTTTCCAAGACCTTTTGTATTCTTCTAATATTATGTTAATGTTGGCAACCTCCTCTTTAAGTAAACTAGTTTCAATTCATCCATTGTGGGATGGACACAAAAAACCTTGGCTATATCTTTCGACGACTTCATTTATTGGCAAATAATAGGGGTCATTTACAGCAATTACCACTTGAAAAAAAAATTGACCAATTACCTCTATGTTGTGCTAAAGTATCAAAAAGTGAGAGAACACATCATTGACTATGGTACTACTCCTGGATGCAGCAATTTGTATTTCTTCCAGGGTACCCTTTTTTTCTTACATTTTGAGTCTTATGTAATACCTTGAATTATTCAGCTACATCATAGAGAACATTGGAACAGGTGATATGTTGCCATTGAGTTATTGTTTTAATGGATTGATAGTGCAGCTAAATTATTGGTTACTGAACATATACTTAGATACTTCTCTTCTAGATCCATGATTGGATATGCCCTTTTGCGGACATTTTCTTACCCTTTCATCCATTGTTTGTGAAACAGAGATTTAAGTTTGCCCAAGGAGAAAGAACATCTCACTGGTAAAGAGCTAATGAAAGACAAACTAAGAGATCTTTTTTAGCAATTAGCTTATACAGAAGTATATGTATCGCAACTGGGCAATCAAACTGAGGAAAAGTATCCCCACTTTGGCAGTCATGTAAATTTTTCATGATGTACTCTTTTGAATCCTGCTTATCAAAACAAAATCTCACATAACTAATACGTGTATAAGTTACTAGGGACTCTACTTAATTTTTCATGATGTACTCTTTTGAATCCTGCTTATCAAAACAAAATCTCACATAACTAATACATGTATAAGTTACTAGGGACTCTACTTAATTTTATGCATGATAGAAGATGAAATAATTAATACCTGCATAATTCTGACCAACAACCAAACGACCCCTTCATGTTTTTCTGCTCTTTCCTGTTTTATTTGTGATGATAAGAGGTATTCCAGTAAAGAGTAGCTCGGTCAGCAGTGCAGATTAAATGTCTAGCTTCATAAAGGATGTTGTTTATGCTTGTGTTGCAGGTGTCAGTGAGGAAAAAAAAGGAGTTGTGGAGAGGCCTAATGGACAAGATCGCAGCCCTGCAAAAGCTAGTTTCTCCCCATGGCAAGGTAATTAATTGGCAGAACCTACATTCGGTGTTTATCATTTTTTTTCATAACTAGCCAGCTTCACTCTTTCTCTAATTACTAGCCTGTCTGGCCAAAGCTTCTCCAAGGCTAAAAGTAAGTTCTTTCTCTTTTCAAAGTTGAGGTGTTTGGCCAAAGATTTTAGGAGAAGAAAAGGTGACTTTGAGTAGAAGCTGAAGATGAAACTGAAAAAAGTAGCTTCTCTCCAAAAGTGCTTTTGAAAAAATAAACGTAGGACAGAAGACACCATGTCGGGTTCTACTATTATTACAGCTACAGCTCCTTACACGATAAAAGCACCCTTGTTATAATAGTGAACGAGTTAGGGCTTACTATGGTGTGGCACTAGAAAAAAACTAGGGTGCTTTTATCGCGTAAGGAGCCGTAGCTGTTATAATAGTAGAGCCCGACATCATGTCTTTTTATCCTAAAGAGTCACATTGGTGTTTATATCCTTTTTGAAAGCACTTTCTAAAAGTTCGACCAAACACTAATTGTTGCTCAAAAGTGTTTTTTCAAATTGATTAGCCAAACACAATCTGCTTCTCACCAAAAGTACTTTTTTGAAAAACACTAAGTTGATTTTAGAAGTTTGGCCGAACATAATATAACGTCAGTCATATATCCAATTCTCAGAAGGAGGAGACTTTATTGCAGGTTGAGGCATCTCCAGTCCTCCATTACATGTCTAAAAAATCAGATTCAGGTTCGAAGTCTCTATTCGTTGAAGTAAAAAAGATGTTTTTCTTGTTTCTTGTTTTCCTTTCGGAGTGCATTATCATGGCAAGCAACAATGGTTCCCTTTTTCATTCGCAGGTAGGGCGGCTCAACGCTAAAGCAGTGGCTTTAGGCCCCAAAAAATAAGGGCCTTCACAGAACACCGGGGGGGGGGGGGG
>JAJONR010002869.1:0-85294 GCA_029582245.1 Solanum etuberosum
GAGTTAGCTATGGTGAGCCTCCTTGCTTCCGGAGGGTTCCACTTTTACTTTCAGTTATATCAGTTGTTAGGATGTCGTGGGTCTTGTCCCGACTTCTATCTTTGTCATTTAGAGGCTTCATAGATAGACAGTAGAGTTTCAGAAGTCTATTCATTTATTTTGTTAAATGTTTTACAGACTTAAGTTGCCTATTTTATGGCGAGTTGAATATATTATTTTTATTTAGTTTTTAAGCTTTTGTATGCTTGAGTTAGTCTTCCACTTGTAGTCAGCCAGGATGAGGGTTCACTTGGGGACCAACAATGGTTCTCGAGTGCCGGCCATGTCCAGGGTGTAGGCTCGGGTCGTGACACATCAGTTGAATATTAGGGCATCAAATATCCATAAGAAAACTTTAAGGAATCGATATGGGCACTATAAGTTTCCTATGATTTCTTTCGATTTGACTAGCGCCCCTCTAGTGTTCATGGAGTTGATAAACGGAGTATTCCGATCGTATTTTGATTCTTTTGTGATAGTGTTCATTGATGACAAATTGGTGTACTCCAAAAATGAGAAGGACCATGTTCGGCACTTGAGGATTATGCTCCAGAGGTTGAGGGAAGAGAAACTGTATGCCAAGTTCTTGAAGTGCGAGTTTTGACTTGATTCTATTGCATTTCCGAGACAGGTGGTGTCCAAGGTGGGTGTGCAGGTGGATCCAACCAAGATTGAGGTAGTTATAGGTTGGACCAGTCCCATTTCAGCTACCGAGATTCAAAGTTTTGTTGGACTTGCAAGCTATTACTAGTGATTAGTTCAAAGCTTCACCACTATTGCATCTCCTTTGACCAGATTTTGTCAATAGAGTGTGAGCTTCTAGTGGTCTGATGAGTGTGAGGAGAGCTAGGGATTTTTAGATAGGCTGACCAAGTCCTCCTATTTAATATCGGTTCGGGTGAAGTATACGTCGGAGAGGTTAGGCCAACTTTATATTAGTCAGATTATGCTACTACAAGCCGTCCCTATTTCTATTATCTCTTGAAGGCCTTACAACATGATTTGTGTACACAATTAGTTATGAGTATAATTTTTTAGCCTCGGAGAAATGGTTAGTTCAAGCAGATGATTCAGGTCTTGGAGGATATCCTCCGAGCTTGTGTGATTGATTTTTGTGGTAGATGGGATCTGCATTTACCCTTAGTAAAATTTTCTTACAACAATAGTTATCACTCTAGTATTCAGATAGCCCCTTTTGAGGCATTGTATGGCACACAGTGTAGATCTCCAATCAATTGGTTTAATTTAGCTAAGATAGACTCTTTCGATACATAATTTCTTAGAGATGCTACGGAGCAATTTCTTATGATTTAGGTTAGACTATTGACGGCCCAGAGTCGACGGAAGAGTTATGCAAACTGAAGAGTTTGAGCCCTAGTGTTTATGGAGCGTGATCATGTTTGGCTCAGAGTGTCACCCATGAATGGCGTGATGAGGTTCAGAAAAAGGGTAAGCTTAGCCCTACATTCATTGGCCCTATTGAGATTTTGAGCTAAGTGAGAGAGGTGTTCTATAAGTTCACCTTGCCATCAAGCCTGTCAACTGTACATTCTGTTTTCATGTCGCCATGCTTGAGAAGTATGTGCCAGATGCGTTCCATATGCTTTCACTTTATTCAGTAGTATTGGGTTCAGACTTGTCCTTTGAGGAGGCGTCTATAACCATCTTGGGCAGGTCCGAAAGATTAGGACCAATGAGATTGCTTCGTTGAAGGTGCAATAGAAACACCGTTGAGTTGGTCAGGCGACTTGGAAGACAGAATCTGAGATGCATGCCATATATCCTCAGCTTTATGAGGCTTTACGTACTTTTTTTTTGAGGATGAACATTGTTTTTAGTGGTGGATAATATAATGACCCGGTTGGTCATTTTTGGATTTTTTGTAAAATTACAATTTTACCCCTCATAATATTGGACGAGAGTCATTTGTGAATGAGTTTTTAAATTGGTTTCGAGTTTTGAGTTAAAAGTTGTGACTGATGTAAGTTTTTGAATTTGAAACGCTAAAGTCGTTAAGAAGTCATTTTCAATGTATTTTAGAGTTTCGATTGATAGAATGGAGTTTTATTGGTTTTATTAGTCCCGAAATGTGGAAATTGGTCTAAGAGAGTTGTTGGTTTCACATTCAAAATCTTTTTGAGGATTTGAGGTCCTTAAGTTGCAAATTATTGAGATGTTAGCCTTTGGGTGTACTTTGGTCAACATTTGGGGTTCAGATGCTCGGATCGGAGATCCAACTGTTTTGTTGGATTCAAGGAATGATTTTACACCTAAGTGAGGTCTTGGTTCAATTTTCAAAGGTCACGACCTTGATTTAGCCTTTTTAGGCGTTATGTTTATTTCGTTTTACTCAAGTCAGCGACACCTCAGAATCACTTCGAGTATGGTCAATTTGCATATATGATTTGTGTGTACGGGATTCTGAATGAATCTTGAGGGTCCATTTGATGTTTTAAGAGTTGACTGATTTTTTGGTGCCTAGAATTTGTAGTACCTTGCAATCACGATAGGGTGTTCACTTTCGCGAACCTCGCGATTGCGAGACCCTGATTGCAAAAGAAAGGGAGGTGAGATCCCAAACCTTCAATGTCGTAAAGGGTTTGTTCGCGATTGCGACCTTCTTGAAAGCAAAGGCCCATTCATGAAACCGAAGGCCCGTTCACAAAAGTGAAGGCCGAGATTTTTTTGGGGTTCACTTTTGCAAACTAGTGGTCGCTTTTGCAATATCTAAGACCCATTTTGCTTGCATTCTCGGGGTTTTATCCATTTTCCCAATTTTGATCTTTTTAAAACCCGTTGAGATGATTTTGAAGAGATTTCTTATGCTAAATCATTTGGGTAAGTTTTTGTGTCCCTAAAACTTCAATTTCCTTTGATTATTTATTGATTTTAACACCAAAATTTGGGATTTTGATTGGCAAATGGCAAGGTTTTTATCAAGAACATGAGTTCTAAACTAAAATGGTGATTATGAACTGGTTTTCACTCCTTTTGTTAAATGGTTTTCAGCAATGAGTTCCTAATGCCTTGGGTAACATTTTCAAGTAAAGATTTTTGGATTCAAACCTCAGTTTTGGAATTGGGTTTTTGAGTTGATTGACCCATTTTTTAAAATATATGATATGGGATTTGTTATTTCTTGAATCCTATTGTTATTACTTGATTAAATTAGATTATGTGGCTTTGAACATTGTTCGGAAAGGGAAGACTCAAGTCTTGGATTGACTAATTGATTGAATTGAGGCAAGTGATCTCCTAAACCTTGTAAATTTAGTAAAATCGTGCATTTCCCTTCATTGTAAGTGATGGGAGTAATGAGAATGAGGTGATGGGTTCATTGTTCCACTTGTTTAATCTTAATGAATAAAAAGGGGATTAACGAAAAAGGCAATGTGTTGATTATAATGTTTTCATGTTATGGACCCTACTGTGTTGATTGATGAAATGCTTTGATGGTAATATTGTAGACTTGAATTGCTTGAGTTGTTGTCTCTTTCTTATGGTGTAAAATTACTTATATGCATTGATTGTTGTGCAATGTTATGAGACATGTGATGAATATACCGAAGGGAAATGGTTCTGAAAAATGACATAATATAAAGCCGAAGGGAAATGGTTCCGGCTAGTGATGTGATATAAGCCGAAGGGAAATGGTTTTGACTAGTGATATGATATAAAGGCGACGGAAAATGGGTCCGGCTAGTGATATTGTGTCGAACGGAAATTGTTCTGGCAAGTGATATCATATAAAACCGAAGGTAAATGGTTCTGTTTAGTGATGTGATGTAAAGCCTAAGGGAAATGGTTCCGGCTAGTAATAATGTGTCGAAGGGAAATGATTCTGGCAATAGTTTGACTATTGTGATTTGATGCTTGTGATTGATCTGTTTAATACTTCTTATTGAGATACTTGATACTTGTTGGTTGTTGAACTTTGACTATTGGATTGTGATAGTTAAGCCTTATGAACTCGATATTGTGAAATTGTTAGGTTGAGATGATTTCTATGCATGTTGTTCTTTAAGGAGGTTCGGTAGGGATGAAAGAAGTACTCACATTCTTGCTACTTTTGCCTTGTTTGTTAGGTTGCTTACTACGTACCATGTTGGTTGGTAGTCACCCGTTACTTCTATAATTGTGTAGGTTCCGAGCCCGAATCCATGTGATTGCTCTTCTTCTTGTTAAATCTAAGGATTTCTAAGGATACGTTGAGAGGTAGTTGCTTGTCATCCCGGCAGACTCTCTTGTTCCTTACTTTATGCTTTGTTCTATTTGAGAAACAAAGACATTAAAACTTGTAATTATCTTTCAATTCCGCACTTTATACATTAGTGGCTTGTACAAGTGATAACCAAGTTTTGGGGTTATGTATTAGAATGAATAAGTAATCCGCTCTTATGTTATTCTATTTTACTTTCCACATTTCGTTCGTATCATTGGGTTGAGGCTATCTTGTCTTAGTGGGGATAGACAAGTGTCATCATATCCAATTTTTGGTCGTGACATAAAGGTGAATATTATAACATTTGTATAAAGTTTGAGAGAAAATCATATGTCAATCTCATACCAAAACTAGGCATAACAACTACAATAATTTAATACAATGAAACTAATGGCAAATCATATGTAAAGAAAGCTAACATAACACAACGTTAACTCCACCTGAGAAGTGGGTGATTCAAGTAGAGAGATGAAACAACTTAGGATTCAATGGTAGCATTCACAAAAGGATTTGTGCAATGAGTAAAGTGATAAATCATAATGATTTAGTAAGCATCACTGGCTCTTTTTAAAATTCTAAGGATAAGTATTTCATAAAAAAGATGAATGCATGTAATAATGTAATCACATGTAATTTATCATATATATAGTCATACGCATGTACACTCAGTTCGTCAAACATTCTACTATGCCATACATCCATATTAATTTCGTGATCAACTTAAGAAGACTAAGATGTATCAAGGCTTTCTTTAATAATAAAATCGAACACATAAATGTATGGACTTTTGAACTCAAAAGATATTTCTATTTAGGTTTATAATTATTACATTTGCACCTTAAACACGCTTCTTTTGGAAAACAGAAGCAAGTGTCTAGTTTACATAAATATTTTGGTAAAAGCAGTTGTAACTAATCAAACATGACGAAAAGGTGGTTCAAGTGAGGATCTTACTAATGCTACACAAGTCTACCTCAACCTTTTTGAATGACTTGTTGAATATTTGATAGTCATGAACAATTTGGTAACATGAAGGACACTGGAGCAATTCCAAAGTGAGTATAAAAGTTTGAGGTCAAATAATCTGTAAAATGTGAATTTTTGATTACTAAAAAATAAAATAATTGTCGTATAATGCACTACTAAAAAAATTTCAGCTGAACTTTTCATTGAAATGTCAGAGGAAATATGGTATTTTTTATGAGAAGTCGCTTAAATTCAGACATAAAATTAAATTTAGAACTAAGATTATAATAATAGTTGGCATAGTAAATGCTTAGGGTAAGTCATTTGTTTTCCTTCATAAGAAAATGAGATATTTCATTTAAACGATATCATGAATATCCATGCCATTCAAAAATTATAACTTAATCCCGTTCAGTCCAACTACATATTTTATTTTAGTTGTGATAATACAAGGTACCACTGACAGTCATTCTGATGACTTCTATTTTATTAAACAACTAGGTAATAAACACGCGCTTCGCGCAAGCATAAATAATCTTTCTAAGCTTTTGAACAACCTTTCCAATAATCGACTGTTATAAGGAAAAAAAAGTAAGTTTTAGTAGGTTTTAAGAACATTTCAACAGAAATTAAATGATTTGACATAATTACATATCTCAAGAATTGTAAATATATAATGAATAAATAAAAAAATCTTGATATCTAATCATTTTTATCTTTTACATAATTTATCATAATATATGTTTGATGTGATGTTTTTATGTAGCGATTAAACATCACTTTTTCTATTTTTTTTTACATGAAAAATATAGAATCTGATAATTTTATGGTTAGAGAATACCTCCTTGTGAAAAAAAAATTATGTGAAAGTTTTCGATAATCAATATTAGTTATAAATAAGTTAAGACCGTTTAAAATGGACACCACAACAACATAAATAATTTTTTTAGAGACAATCTACTTGTCTGAGGTCAAAAGTTCACCACTTTTCGTTATTGTTACTTTGTTACTCTAACAAAATTTATAGAAGGAGAAAAATAAATTTGAAACGACAGCAAAATAATATTGTTGACCCTTTTAGAAATTCATTCTTCATTAAACTGCAACTCTGAAGGTCCTTCTAGATGCTTCATCAATGCAACTTTACGACTTTTTCAGAAATATGTATGTATAATTTTTGCATTATGAAAGTACAAGTAGATCATAATGTTGGATTCTAGACTCATGCTAAAAAAATATTCTCGAACATTAAAAAATTAAAAATGTGTCTAACCTAGATAACTCAAATGCTCAGCAATGACTTGGGACATGAAGGACAACAAATCTATGTTAATGGATATATTTTTTTGTAGCTTAAGATATTACTTTTATTTAGAGCAGGTTTTGTTTCATATTCTTCAAATTAATCTTGCCGAAAATAGTCATAACTAACACCAAAAATATTTAGAAGAGTCAAATGAGAAGAAAAAAAAGAAAAACATTCAAAGGCCGAAAGCTTTGTCCAAGTGAGATCATATACCATACCAAAAGAAAAATAATCAATACAATTTTAAGGAGACAACAAAACAGCGAGAAAAAAACATACATTAAATGGAGTAAAGTAAGATATATCCAATGATGATAACAAATCATTCTAATCAGAAAAGTTCCTATGTTTTGAAATATCATACCTCAAAAAATTGACTAACACTTCAATCAACATTCAATCCTTAAAGTACTCATAATATCCACTGATAAAATTTAGTAAAAATAGATAACAAAAACATAAAAACCAAAAAATATGGGCATGCAAATTTATTAACTCTCAGAGGATTTTCTAAAGAACACGAAATCTCATCCTTGTATGTGAAGGAATGACGTTGTTGATGAAGAAAGTAGAGATTGGTAAGGGCTTTTTTAATTGTACCTTCAACAATTTCAGTAGAGAAAACTTACTTGAATACTCAATTAATGTTTGTTATTTAATTTGTACTAAAAATACTTATAACAATAATTTTGCAGAAACATAAACAATAAAGTTTGAAGCATCTACTCAAAAATAACAATTAATAATATAAGTATAAATTAATGACTGTAAAAAACATACCAGGATCATAACAATAGAATGAAACATAATGGAAAAAATTGAGCCCACTAAATGCACAGTGTCCCCTTAAGGAAATTATTCCCCTCTGTTTAAAGGAATAGATCCTTTCAGGATAGAACGATTCTATTCACCAGCATATTGATACAAAAACAATGGTGTTAGTGAGTCATTCAACAGGAGCAAAGTACAAAAATATTTAATTGTCCAGAAGAAGAAGTTCAAAATTATCATTGTTTAAAATGAGATGAAATTCCTATATTTATAGACAACAAAGGGTAGTGTGAACAAATGCTTATTGTGCTTATCGGAGAGGTCACAACTCTTTAGAAAATTTACAACCCTTCGGAAAGGTCACAACCTTTCATAAAACTAACTTTTCATAAAATTTGCAACTTTTCATAAAAGTCCCTACGCTTCATAAAAGTCGCAACTTTTCATAAAAGTCACAACTTTTTATTTTGGAAATAAAATCAATTAAAAGGGAATCCTGGTTTGTGGTGGCGCCACGTAGGCGGGTCTAGGGTTCTCTTATATATATATGTGTGTGTGATAATTTATCTACTTTAGAACAATATATTATGTGATGTGTATAATTCTGAAGTGAATGGTACCAATATATAGGGCATTATTTTATAGTTTATAGTCATAACACACAAAAATTAAATCAATGACGGCAAGAAATGTAGTACCAGAATTTTCAAGGGGAATATAACTTTGTAAGTAAGGATAAAACATAAATAAGAATATCCAAACAATTAGGTGTTCGGACAATTTACGGATAAATAAAAAATACACAAATGCTTTAGACATGGATAATGTTGTCCTTAAAGCTTTAAGATTAGATCCACCTCACTAGTTTTGTTATCACAAATGAGTTGAGGTTTGAATTTCAATTGATATAGATAATATCTATCCAAAATAGGAAAATCTATCTCCCTTATATGTGGCCCTTCAAATACAAAGGAGGGGTTCCAATTTGATCAATAATTATTGAATTTAAACCTTGTACATAGGTCATTCTTGTCGATTGAAGCATTTTGTTGTAACTGGTTTGCTTGCATGCCTATATTATTATCATTTCCTCTAACTGATAGATAACGATAGGATGGGAGTGATGGTAGTAGTTGTTAGTTTGTATTCACATCTCTGCCATCATTGTTACCTCTTATTGAGATGGCGCGATATGAGGGTTGCGATGGTATTAGTATTTGAAGATTTGTATGCTGGATTTTGCCATCATCATTACCTCCAATCAAGCGGGCACCTTAGATATGTGGTGGAGACATCGAAAATGGTATTTGTTGGATAACACGCGCATTCGTATAACTATAATTATCTCTAACCCATCGGGGATGAACTTGTTGATTCTTTTAAATAAAGAAATTTAAGAAAATAACAAAGAAAGACTTTGAGAGAAAAAATATTGCAGTATTATCAAAGGGAATTATTTTATTAATAGTTCAGAGACATACATTTATAGATATAATCCTAACTAAAAAATAGAAAAATATGCTACTAACTTATCAGTAAAATTAAATAAAGAACTAACTACTAAACTCAAGTAACATAGGGCGCTAATAAAATAATTTAAAAACCCTAAAAGTAGCTAACTGATTTATTTCTGTAATATCCTGAGACATATTTTCAACACTCCTCCTTGGATCCAGAGTTGTAGATAATAGTCTCATCTGATATTGACCTTGTGAACAAATCTGTCAATTCATCTTTTGTCTTGCAAGGCTTATGTGCATCTGCTGTTAGATTAAATGAGAAACTCTTACCTCTCATTTCAACTTGTAAAATCTTTTGCTTAGTAGAATCAAATATTCGACAATATTTGATTCCAAATAATAATTTAAATCATTTTATTAACTGGCCAACACTAAACAAACTTATCAATATCAGGCACATAAAGAATATCTGAAATTATTTTTGTACCTGAATTTGATTTAATTGCAACATACCCTTTTCCTTTTGAAGGAATACAACCACCAGTCCCAATTCTAACTTTCTTATTTTTCATAGAAATGAACTCTTTAAAAAGATTTTTTCCCATATGTCATGTGGTTTGTACAACCACTATCAATCATCCAAAATCAGATTTTTTGGTTGAAAAATAAGTGGTCTTCTTCTTCTTCAATGGTGACTTGGACAACTGTTTCATCTTCTTGAAATTTTCTTTTGCAAATCACAACTTCATGACCAAGTTGTTTGCAGATCTTGCATTGTGCATCTGGTCTCTTCCAACATTTATATGGAGGATGTCCATTTTTGCCACAATGCTGACTAGGTGGGTAATTCTTCAAGAATTTACCCTTGTTTTGAGTTTTGTGGTTGTCTATTAATGCTCATTCAATTATGCCATCTTGCTTCATAAGCCTCCTTTGTTCATGTGCCTGCAAAGAATTTAACAATTCTGCCAAGGTAATTTTGGACAGATCTTGTGTGTTTTCCAAGTTTGTAATACATGCATCATATCTTTCGGGCACTGTAATAAGAACTTTTTCAACAATTCTTGTATCTTTAAATTCACTATCTAGTAATCTTACCTTGTTTACAATACCAAGCAATCTGTCAGAGTATTCCTTGATTGTGTCTGACTCGTTCATTCTCTGCAATTTAAATTCCCTCATTAAATTTAATACCTTCATTCCTCGTATTCTTTCATCTCCAGCATATTCTTTCTTTAGATAATTCCAAATTTCCTTTGGTGATGTGAGGGTCATGATTTTTGTGAAAATAGTTGTCGAAACAGCATCAAACAAAGTTGCTTTTGCCTTGGACTTAATGGTTTTCTTTTCCTTGTGACTCTTGATTTGGGCCACGGTGGGATTATTTAGCAGCGGATTAATTTCATAATCCTCTTCCACGGCTTTCCAAAGATCAGGAGCCTCGAAGTAGATTTCCATTCTCAGAGCCCATAGTTGATAATTCTCATCATCAAAAATAGTTGGAGCCATTTGTGAAAAAGTATTTTTGGAATCCATTTTTCTACTCACAGGTCCCTCAAGAAAAAGGTTCTAGATACCAATTGTTGGTTTTTTAATAATGAAATAAAGAAAATAACAGAGAAAGACTTTGAGATAAAAAAATACTACAGTATTGTAAAAGGGAATTATTTTATTAATAATTCAAAGACATACATTTATAGATATAATTGCTAACTAAAAAATAGAAAAAAATGCTACTAACTTATCAGAAAAATTTAAATAAAGAACTAAATCCGAAATTCAAGTCATATAGGACCCTAATAAAATAATTTAAAAACCCTAAAAGTAGCCAACTCTTTTATTTCTGCAATATCCCGAGGCATATTCTCAACAGAACTAATAGTGGTGGTGGTGTTGATTGTTAATTGGGTCTATTGTTTCTCAAGGCTCTTGCATATTGGACCGATTCAGAAGGTTTTGGTAATGTTTAACTTCCATGGTTTAAACCTTGTACTACATCTATCTCCATTTCATTGTCAAAAGGATGAGATAGAACATGATTCATGAATACTTGATAACCCCGAACACTTTTGTCACATATAGGACAATGGACCAACGATAGATGAGTCGACATTCTGGAAAAAAATTATAGAAAAAGAAGAAAGATAAAAAATGTTAATATTTGAGGTCAAACAACATAAAAAAAGTTTACCTAAAAAGAAGACAACTTCACCTATCTGAAGAGGATGGTGGCGGCGATAGTTGTTGGTTTTCATGCAAATCTGTATCAATATCATTATCTCTAACCCAACTAGGTTGAAATAGTGGTGGTGATGGTGTTGATTGTGAATCAACTATTTTGTTTCTCATGGTTCTTACATGTTGGACCGATTCTGAAGGTTTTGATAATTGTATGCTAGTATGTTTGAACCTTCTACATTGTACATCTCCTTTGATAGGTGTAATTGATGAGATTGAACTCGATTCAATAGTTCTTGATAAAAATCATGATTTAGTAGTTCTTGATAACCACAAATAGTTTTGTCACAAAAAGGACAATGGAGTAGCTTCATATGAGTTGACATTCTAAAGAACAAAACAGAAAAGGATGCAATGTCAAAAATATTAATTTTTGAGGTCAAGCAACATAAATTTTTTTCCTAAAAAGATATCAACTTCACATATTTGACTTGTTTTGAACAAGGAGATTAGTCTGAATTTGGCAATTTAACTCTAGAGACTGTATGAAGAATTCATAGGCCGGTGCACTGCCCACTTACAAACTTGTAGAATTCAGATCTCTTATAAAGGTAAGTTTATTGAAGTGACAACTCTACAATCAAAACAGGAAAATTATTGATGTTTTTTCCTTTTTAGGGATACTATTCAATATATGTAAATTAGTTCACTTGTATAATTATTTTCTAAACACGATGAGATAAATGTTTTTCCTATTTTGAATTTTTGTTTTTGAAAGAAAATTAGTACTAAAAACACTAAAATCTTTTTTTGATAAATAGTTAAACATATGTCTATATAGTATTTAATTGTGATAACTATGCAACCAAAACTTAAAAATTATTGATATCTTTTCCTTTTTAGAGATACTATTCAACTTATATATATTAGTTAACTTGTTAAAAAAATTCTAAACACTATTAGATAAAAAAAATTCCTCTTTTGAATTTTCGTCTTTTTAAAAGAAAAGTAGCAATAAAAAAGCTAAAATTATTTTTCTATAAATAGTTAACTATCGCCCTTAAATCGGATTAAAGAGGTCGTTTGTTAGAAATCTTGATAACTTGCTGATGAAATTCTAACTGCCAGCTACTATTGAAAATTAGGAGTTTTAAGAGAACTATTAACTATTTTAACTAGTTTGATTTTAATATATAATAAGAGACAAAGTAGGGTTATAGTTCTTAGATATCAGAACTCAAATAGATAATTTACTATCAAATCATTCAGGTGTGTTCATTATGAAAAGCTGACGAATTTATAAGTCTCCTAAAGTCTCTCGACCCAATTAACAAAACATCACTGTAAGTTCTTATCGATACTTGGATGTCTAGTTAATTTGTTGATTCATCAAAAGCTCATATTATTTATCCTCCCTTGAGCTCAAGTTATAAGACGGAGGTTTGTATCCCCATATCCATGTTAATGATCCTCTTTTCTAAACTTAATATCACGACCCAAAGTATACTCTAGGCCTAACATAATGTATAGAACCCGAGAGGCCCTACACAAGTTACTTAGCATACATCATATAAGATAATAGAATTAAATACTTTAAAGGATAAAATTTTATACATCAAAAGAATTTGACAAAAGCAGAAATCTAACGTAAGTCTCAAAGTCATTTAATACATCATAAGGAAAGTTATTGGGACGTAACACATACATCACATACAAAGTTGGAAACGAAAATGATATAAAGCAATAAAATAGTCTCAGTCCTCTGAACACGAGGACTCACCAATTTTCAAAGCCTATGAAGAATCAACTAGCCACGAGTGTGGGAGGTAGGAGGGTTGGACCCTATATTAGTGAAATAATGTAGGCACAAGTATGCATTAGTACATGAAATGTACTTAGTATGAGACACTATGCATAAACATAGGCATGAAAGAATAAATGACTTAAAATGAGTAGGCATGATCATAATGGAACATTTAAAAGCATTAAGGAAGAGTTGCCATGAAAATCATGGAAACATGGTCAAGTACATTAACATAAAGAACATAAGAAAAGCTTTGATGAAAACATAGTCATCTTGTGCGATCTTAGCTTTAACCGACAATAAGACCATGAGAGTTATATCATGGAATCCGATATATCCCTCATACCGAAAGAAGGGGAAACTACTTACCAAGGTAGAATCCGTACATATATTCATTTTCTAAAGTGGATACACTAGCTAGGTCATTTAAGACATCATACGCAGGCACATAGTTTAGGAATAGAGGTTGCTACGAGAGACTAACCTATTTGAGCCTCCACCTCAAATCTCTCTCGGTGCTAAGCTAAATCCCAACGGAATAGATAAAAGTCAAATATAAATTTAACATAGGGAAAGTCAATGATCAATACCTATCCACACTTTCAAGATCAAAACATAGAATAACAGCTCCTTGAACATAATTCAACATGGATGCGAAAACCTTTCACCAATGTGAATTTATTTGTAAGAAATACCTTTCACAATTATGATCATCATAGTATGTGAGAAATCCTTTCACAATAACATTGATACTTTCCGTTCAAAGCATCCTTAAACCATTTATAATAGCTTTATGAAAACATACATCTCTTCATAGATTCATAATTCACAGTACATAAACTTCATCATGGGTTCTTAATAAAAAATTATGGATCATGCATGGGTCTACATAATTTCAAATAAATATCATGAATTAACATAGAATCATGCATTAGAATACCTAATCAACAATAATAAATCATAATTAAATGAAACCTATGAGATTGAATTGAAACCCTAACTTGATTCAATTGAAATTGAAGGGGGAAACTTGAAAACCTTGGGGACCCAACGGAGGAAAGGACTCCATGGGTGAATACACACATACCTTGATGCTAGAAGCCCAAAATTAATAGAGGATTGACCACTTGGTTGAAACCCTAACTCCTCTTCTTCTTCCTTAGCCTTGAGAGAATTGGGAGGATGAAGTTGGTCAAGTTTAGGGACTTTAGGAGAATGAGTTGAAATAGGTAAAACGACGTAGTATTGGGTTTAAACAATTCGGAAAAGACCCAAAAGCTCTTTAAGAATAACTGTCGAGCCTCACCTACAACCCGCAGGTCTTTCTACGGACCTTATAGGACAACCGTAGATAAGTTCAGAAAATATTATTTGGACCAACTTTTGATGAACCCCATGTACGGCTCATAAGTCTTCCTACGATCCGTACATACCAACCGTAGAAAGAAACTTTACCCCTTAAAATTCAATAATTCTGGGACTCACCTGCGAGACCTACCTACGACTCGTATAATGATTCACGGACCATCTTGGTGAACCTTAAAAAGGGGTATTGGGACTTGATTTTAGAAAATTATTTTTCCACTTCCTACAATTTCCATCTACGGCCTGTAGAAGTTTCTACGGTCCGTAGATTGACCCGTAAACCAGACTTGAGTGAAGAAATTTATTTTGCTCTTTTTTCCAAGTTCCAAGGTTTACGATATCACTACCTTGGGAACATTTTTTCACTCCCCGAGCCTACACCCTGGGCGGGACTGGTACTCGAGAACAATTGCTGGCCCCAAGTGAACCCTTGGCCTGTCTTACTACTCAGCAGAAGACTTTACTCAACAAAGATAAGTTCATGAAATAAACTAGAATGTTATAAAGGAACCATTCAACTAGCCAATAAGGCAACTCAAGTGTTATAACATAACAACTGAAATGAACAAGACTAATGAACTAATAATGTATGACTATCTATGAAGCCTCTAATACTATGAGGGATGTCGAGACGAGACTCCCGATCATCCTAACAACTGAAATGAGAAAGCCTAATAAAAGAGATCCTCCGGAAAGCAAGGAGGCTCACCAAATGACTCTGAAGCTCAACTGGATCAACGAAGCGCTGGATGCTGATCCTGGTTACCTGTATCTGCATCATAAAATATGCAGGCCAAATGGAGTCAGTACATGAAATGTATGAGGATGCGAGGGGAATTATAAAACAAGACATAAGCATGAAATGGAATTGAAGAAAACTTACCTCGTCTCAACTCAACTCAACTCGTTTCAATATAAGGCAGAAATAGAAATGCAATGTAAAGAAAAGCTTTAAAACATATAGATGGCAACTCAGTGTATTGAAAACACAACAATAACTTAGTTTGTATATGAAAATACAAGTAACTCTGTGAGAGATTCTCTAACCGACAACCATCACTATGAGCTATGTGATGATGCAACGTCTTGCCTCACGCTGCCAGGGCCGTTCTATACTTTGCCGGGGTATAGAACCTACTACTAAGTGGATCCACTAGTCTATGCTAAAAAATATTAAGGAATCATCTAAAAAGTATGACCCTTTCTACCCATGGTGGCTACATGGTTTATGGAGACTTGAGTTATCTGAACTCGTCCCCATATCGGTGCTCAATACTACTCCAAAAAATGTAACTAGCTCATATGTTTAAAAACATAACTCTTCTGTGGTTTGAGATTATTACTCAAAAATCTATCTTTGAAAAGAGATGGAACTCAAAGCTGCTCATGAAAACTCATTTAGAAATCGGTGTTTCCTCTCATCTTAAATGTGAAATCATTTACTCTTTGGGAATACTTAGTTCCCATATATCATTTTGAAGAAAATAAACTTTACTCTTACTCTTACTCGACTCAATGCTCAAGTCTTAAAACAAGTTCAAAACAATTGTAAAAGACCTTTTCAAACGAATCGAAGAACTCTCAAGATTTGACTCTTAGCTCTACCTTGAATTTGAATTTATGGATTCAAGGTTATGATTCATGTTTATGGATGATTTCTAGATGTTTAGAAATCATTTAGACTAGTTAGAATCGTTAGGAAGTGTTAGTACACTTTAGAAGGACTCAAACGGGTTAAACGATGAAACACGGGTGGGGACATACATCCCGGGCACATTACTGGCGCGGGGTGCCAACCCCTAAAGTTCTAGGACTCAATTTTGGCACACTGCTGGGGCGCCGCCCCAGCCCCTCTCCAGGTAATTCTGAAGAATTTTTTAACTCATTTTCTGATCTTAACTCGACTAAATTCGATTCTTTTTCTCAATTTCTTTTTAGATTCAGATACCCAATACATGTAAACAAGTATCTAATAAAAAACAACTCTAAAATCGACACGATTTCCTCAAGAACTCATCAATCTCACCTTAACTCAAGAACGAAAGCCAATTTCAAGAACACAATTCAAGAAAATCAAACCTTCAACTTTCTAGGATGAAATCAAAGCTGAAATTAATATGATTGGTGTGTGGGTGAACAAACACAATGCTATGTGAACTCACATACCTCTTTAGGGATCAACCCTTAGCAAAACGATTTTCGATTCCGCAAGAAATCTCCAAGAACGCCTTGACTTTTCTCCTTTTCTCCTCTTCTTGAACTATTCTCAAATTCTAAACGTTAATTTGGATTGCGTAAACTGAACCAAATTATTTTAGACCCCTAATTAATTACTAAAAATTAAATAACTTAATTAGGTAAGGAAAAGACAAAAATACCCCTCTGAAATCTGGGTGACTTTGCTTATCCGGACAACCCAACTTCAAAGTGGCATATCTCCCTCATACGAGCTTGAAAAATAGCAAACTTGGTGGCGTTGGAAAGAGGATTCAAAGACCTTTCATTTGATACCTTATAGCCCACCTACCTCAACTTGTACTAAAAGTTATGGTCATTTGAAGTTGACCTAAAACTCACACTTAGCATAACTTGCCAAATTTCCAAATTCACTCTTTCCAAAAATGATTCTTTCTAATTCTAGTTCTTTCTAAGGTTGGGATGTTACAATATCTCCCCCTTGGGATCATTCGTCCTCGAATGAGATTACTCTAAGTAGGCTAAGGGTGTAACATCTAACATTTAGCTCAAACACCCAACAAGCAATATATAACATCACATTTCAACTTCAAATAAATGCCAAGAAAAGGATCAGTACCTTAGTTTGGAACTTCTCCGGACTTAAAGAGGTGTGGGTATCTCTTCTTCATATCCTCCTCAGCTTCCCCAGTAGCTTCCTCAACAAACTGAATTCTCCACAGAACCTTGACTGATGCTACTTCCTTGGTTCTCAACTTGCGAACCTGGCTGTCTATAATTTGAACAGGAATCTCCTCATAAGATAAGATATCCTTAATACCAATATTTTCAGTAGGTATGATAAGTGAAGTATTGCCCATACACTTCTTCAACATAGAAATGTGAAATACTGGATGGACTGCTGCTAACTCTTGCGGTAGCTCCAACTCATAAACCACATTACCGATCCTCTTGGATATTTTGTAAGGACCAATATATTGGGGACTAAGTTTCCCCTTCTTACCAAATATCATGACACCCTTGATGGGTGAAACCTTCAGATAAACTCAATCATCTACTTCAAACTCTAAGTCTCTCCTAACATCTGTATAGGATTTCTAGCGACTATGCGCTGTTTTCAACCTCTCTTGAATAGTCTTAACATTTTCCATAGCTTGATGAACCAAATATGGTCCTATCAACCCAGCTTCACCAACCTCAAACCATCCAATAGGAGATCTGCATCTTCTCCCATAAAGAGCCTCATACAGAGCCATTTGAATGCTAAAGTGGTAACTATTGTTATAAGTAAACTCTATGAGAGGTAGGTGATCATCCCAATTACCTTTGAAATCAATCACACAAGCCCTCAACATATATTCTAAAGTCTGTATAGTGTGCTCAGCTTGGCCATCAGCTGAGGATGAAAAGCAGTACTCAAGTTCACCTTTGAACCCAAAACTTTTTGGAATGACTTCCAAAACTGTGCAGTAAATTGTGCACCCTATCCAAAATAATGGACACCGGAACTCCATGAAGTTTGACTACCTCTTGAATATATAACTTAGCATAATCCTCTGCTGAATGTGTAGTCTTTACCGGCAAAAAGTGGGTTGATTTAGTCATTCGATCTACAATCACCCAAATGGAATCATGTTGTCTGCGAGACCGCGACAAACCAGTAATAAAGTCCATATTGATCATCTCCCACTTCCATTCCAGAATCTCTATATTCTGAGCCATACCACCGGGCCTCTGGTGCTCTACATTAACTTGTTGGAAATTTGGACACTTAGCAACGAACTCTGCAATGCCCTTCTTCATACCACTCCACCAATAGACTTCTCTCAAGTCACGATACATCTTTGTGGAACCCGGATGGATAGAATAACTGGAGCTATGAGCTTTCTCTATGATCCTCTCTAGACGTTCATCCACCCTTGGCACACACAATCTACCTTGATACCTCAATACACCATCTCCCCCTTGTTCAAAAGCCATCACTTTTTGCTTATGAACATTTGCCTTCAACTAAAGCAAAATAGGATCTTGGTCTTGTTTCTCTTTCACTTCAGACACTAATGATGATTCAGCCCCATTCATCACCACCGCTCCTCCTTCATTGGAATCCATTAAACGAACTCCCAATCACGCAAGTCTGTGCACATCTTTAGCTAACTCTTTCTTGTCTTCCTCAACATGGGTAGTACTGCCCATAGATAACCTACTCAAGCCATCAGCAATAACATTAGCCTTACCTGGGTGATAAAGAATACTCATGTCATAATCCTTGAGTAACTCCAACCACCTCCTCTGTATAAGATTAAGCTCTTTCTGACTGAATACATACCGGAGACTCTTGTGATCGGTGAACACATCCACATGAACACCATAAAGATAGTGACACCATATTTTCAAAGCGAATACTACATCAGCCAACTCTAGATCATGGGTTGGGTAATTCCTCTCATCAATCTTAAGCTATCTGGAGGCATAAGTTATAGCCTTTCCATTCTGCATTAACACACAACCCAATCCGACTCTGGACGCATCACAATATACCACAAAACCTTACGTACCTTCTGGTAAGGTCAATATTGGGGCAGTAGTTAACCGCTTTTTCAATTCCTGAAACCTTTTCTCACAAGCTTCAGACCATTGAAACTTAATTGTTATCTGAGTCAACTTTGTCAAAGGAGATGAAATAGATGAGAACCCTTCGACGAACCTTTAATAATAGCCAGCCAATCCCAAGAAAATCTTAATGTCAGTTGGAGACGTGGGTCTAGGCCAGTTCTGCACTACCTCTATCTTTTGAGTGTCAATTCGAATTCCATCACCGGAAACAATATGACCAAAGAATGTCACAGACTCAAGCCAAAATTCACACTTAGAGAATTTAGCATATAACTCCTTATCCTTTTAGAGTTTGGAGAACTATTCTGAGATGACTAGCATGATCTTCCTCATTCCTCGAATAGATTAGAATGTCATCAATGAATGCGATAACAAACATATCTAAATAAGGCTTGAATACTCTGTTCATTAGGTTCATGAATTCTGCAGGAGAATTGGTCAAACCAAAGGACATAACTAGGAACTCTTAATGACCATAACGGGTCCTAAAAGCTGTCTTAGGAATATCACTTTCTCTTACTCTCAAATGATGGTAGGCAGATCTGAGGTCTATCTTAGAAAAACAAGTGGCACCCTGAATTTGATCGAATAGATCATCAATTCTCGGAAGAGGATACTTATTCTTGATAGTAACCTTATTTAACTGATGGTAATCTATGCACATTCTAAGAGAACCATCTTTCTTCCTCACAAATAAAACCAGGGTGCCCCAAGGTGAGACACTTGGTCGAATAAAACCTTTCTCAAAGAGATATTTCAACTGTTCTTTTAACTCTTTCAGCTCTGCTTGAGCCATTCTGTATGGCGGAATAGAGATTGGATGAGGATTGGGAAAAATATCTATATTGAAGTCTATTTCTCTCTCCGGAAGGACTCCATGTAGATCATCTGGAAAGACTTCTGGAAACTCACTAACAACTGAAACTGACTGAATAGGTGGTGTCTCAACACTAGAGTCATTTACTCGGACTAAGTGATAGACACACCCCTTGGAAACTAACTTTTTCACCTTAAGGTATGAAATGAAACTACCCTTAGGCACTGTTGAACTACTCTTCCACTCTATAACTGGCTCATTAGGAAACTTTAACTTAACTACCCGAGTCCTTCAATCGACTGAGGCATAACAGGCATGAAGCCAGTCCATACCTAGAATGACATCGAAATCTACCATATCTAACTCAACTAAGTCAGCCATGGTGTTCTTTTGATTGACGGAAACGGTGCAATCGTGATAGACTCTTTCATCTAGAATAGACTCACCAACAGGTGTAGAAACACTGAAGGACTCAAGAAGTTTTTTAGAAAGGACATCAAAATTCATCGCAACATAAAGAGTCACAAAAGATAGACTAGCTCCTGGGTCTAGCAAAGTATAAACATCGAAATTAAAGACTTTGATAATACCCGTACCAACATCTGGTGAATCCTATTTCTCTTGGCGATTAGTGATAGCATATAGACGGTTTGCTCCTCCGCCTGCCCCTGAAGTAGCTCCTCTAGATGCAGCCCTTCCTGGTGGAGCAACTGAAGAAGATTGGGCTCTATTTCCCCCATTACCATATCATTGCCTGTTCTTAGGACACTCTTTCATAAAGTGACCGTTCTTACAACACTTGAAGCAACCAGTGGAGCCATCATGACACACCCTTGAGTGGATCCTATTACACTTACCACATGCAGGAGTCCCATTACGTCCTTGTGCCACACTACCTTGAGACTGCGCAGGTCTAGCTCTGAAATTTTGTGAATTCTGATTGTTGAGCTCACCTATGTTCCTTGGTGCAGGTGCACTAGCAGATGATGAAGCAAGTCCCTATTGCTTATGTTGGAAAAATGACTGGTTGGCCTTACTCATCTGCTGTCCGGACTCATTCCCTGTCTTAGCTTTCTTGTTTTGGAACTCTTTCCTATCCCTCAGCTTATCTTCCTCAACTTGTTGCACATGGATCATCAGCCTTGCTATGTACATATCCCCTATTAGCATAGCTGCCTTGCCTTCCTTACTTGAAAGACGAGACAACCCAGCAACAAACAGACTCATCTTACTCCTCATGTCAGAAACCATCTCCGGAGCATAACGGGAAAGTTGGGTGAACTTAAGGCTATACTCATGCACATTCATAGATTCCTGCTTGAGAGTGAGGAATTATCTTACCTTTGCCTCTCTTAGCTCACGGGGAATGAAATGCCCCATGAATGCACTCTCGAACACAACCCAGCTCACTATCGGTGCATCCTCAGCTCTACCCTTCTTCCATTGGTCAAACCAGATTCTAGCAACACTCTTCAGTTGATATGCAGCTAGTTCCACTCGTTCAGCATCAACAACATGCATAACCTCAAACATTTTCTGTAGTTCCTCTACAAAGTTTTCCGGATCCTCAGTGACGCTTGAACCAGTGAAGCTTGGAGGATTCATCCTTAAGAACTCACGGATCCTAGAAGTATCAGCCACTTCCTGTCAATTTTCTCTTTGTTTCCGAACTTGGTTGGTCACAGCTTGACTCATCATCCAGATAGCTTCCTGAAACTAAGCATTGGTGACCTCTCTTTGGGGTTGCACTTCTGGTGCATTAGGTACCCCTTGATCCTCAACAATCCTTCTAGCAGGACGACCTCTGACAGCTCTACATGGAGGAATGATTTGAAAGACACACGCAAGCACGAGTTAGAAAGAAAATTTCATAGAGATAAACTCTGAAAAGCCTAATAAAAGGGATCCTCCGGAAAGCAAAGAGGCTCATCAAATGACTCTGAAGATCAACTGGATCAACGAAGCGTTGGATGTTAAACCTGGTTACCTGTATCTGCATCATAAAAAATGCAGGACAAATGGCGTCAGTACATAGAATGTACGAGCATGCGAGGGGAATTCTAAAACAAGACATAAGCATGAAATGGAATTGAAGAAAACTTACCTCGTCTCAACTCAACTCAACTCGTTTAAATATAAGGCATAAATAGAAATGCAATATAAAGAAAAGATTTAAAACATGTAGATGGCAACTCAGTGTATAGAAAACACAACAATAACTTAGTTTGTATATGAAAATACAAGTAACTCTGTGGGAGATTCTCTAACCGACAACCATCACTATGAGCTATGTGATGATACAGTGTCTTGCCTCATGCTGTCAGGGCCGTCCTATACTTTGCCGGGGTATAGATTCTACTACTAAGTAGATCCACTAGTCTATGCTAAAAAGAATTAAGGAATCATCTAAAAAGTATGACCCTTTCTACCGATGGTGGCTACATGGTCTATGAAGACTTGAGTTATCTGAATTCGTCCCCATATCGGTGCTCAATACTACTCCCAAAAATGTAACTAGCTCATATGTTTGAAAACATAAATCTTAATTGGTTTGAGATTATTACTCAAACATATATCTCTTAAAAGAGATGGAACTCAAAGCTGCTCATGAAAACTCATTTTGAAATCGGTGGTTCCTATCATCTTAAATGTGAAAATATTTAATCGTTGGGAATACTTAATTCCCATATATAATTTTGAAGAAAATGAATTTCACTCTTACTCTTACTCGACTAAATGCTCAAGTCTTAAAACAAGTTTAAAACAATTGTAAAAGAACTTTTCAAAAGAATCGAAGAAATCTCAAGACTTGCCTCTTAGCTCTACCTTGAATTGAATTTATGGATTCAAGGTTATTATTCATGTTTATGGATGATTTCTAGATGTTTAGAAATCATTTAGAGTAGTTAGAATCGATAGGAAGTGTTAGTACACTTTCGAAGGACTCAGACGGGATAAACGATGAAAATTGGGTGGGTGCAGATGTCCCGGGCGCATTACTGGCCCGGGGCGCCAGCCCCTAAGGTTCTGGGACTCAATTTTGGCGCACTGCTAGGGCGCCACCCCAACCCCTCCCCAGCCGATTCTGACAAATTTTTCAACTCGTTTTCTGATCTTAACTCGACTAAATTCGATTCTTTTTCTCAATTTCTCTTTAGATTCAGATACCCAATACATGTACACAAGAATCTAATCAAACACAACTCTAAAATCGACACGATTTCCTCAAGAACTCATCAATCTCACCTTAACTCAAGAACGAAAGCCAATTTCAAGAATACAATTCAAGAACATCAAACCTTCAACCTTCTAGGACGAAATCAACTCTGAAATTCACATGATTGGCGTGTGGGTAAACAAACCCAACGCTATGTGAACTCACATACCTCTTTAGGGATCAACCCTTGGCGAAACGATCTTCGATTCCGCAAGAAATCTCCAAGAACGCCTTGACTTTTCTCCCTTTCTCCTCTTCTTGAACTATTCTTAAACCCTAAGCGTTAATTTGGATTGCGTAAACTGAACCAAATCAGTTTAGACCCCTAATTAATTACTAAAAATGAAATAACTTAATTGGGTAAGGAAAAAACCAAAATACCCCTCTTAAATCCGGATGACTTTCCTTATTCGGACTGACCAACTTTAAACCGGTATATCTCCCTCATATGAGCTCGAAAAATAGCAAACTCGGTGGTGTTGGAAAGAGGATTCTAAGACCTTTCATTTGATACCTTATAGCACACCTAACTCATCTTGTACTAAAACTTATCGTCATTTGAAGTTGACCAAAAACTCACACTTAGCATAACTTGCCAAATTTCCAAATTCACTCTTTCCAAAAATGAATCTTTCTGATTCTAGTTCTTTCTAAGGTGGGATATTACACGTTTTTCCTCGAATGGGACTCAAGGAAACATAAGGAGGGTAGAGGAACAGATCTAACAACCCAACAAGAATGTAACTCCATCAACAATACATAATCAAGGAGGAGCATCAACTCCAGGCTTAAACATGCTCGAAACATCATTTCATAAGGAATCCGTACAACTCATACTCAAATATTTTTACATAATCATGAATAAATCAATCAAAGCTATATCAAGATCTCAAAAGCAAGTTTTCATAAGCATGCACGCATGGAGAAACATCAGAATGACGAAGACATGAGGATGGAACATAAGGAACTAAATACCTCTAGCTAGAATAGGGTCGGAGGGAAAGAGATGGGGCTAATGGGAAATAATATCGGCCTCGGCCTCCCAATTAGCACCCTCAACTCTTTGATTCCTCCATAAGACCTTCACAGATGCAACTTCCTTATTTCTCAACTTCTTAAGTTACCGGTCTAAATTATAAACTGGAACTTCTTCATATGAAAGACTTTCCTTTATACCAAGACTCACAATAGCACAATGGATGTTAGATCACCAACACATTTATTCAACAAGGAGACATGAAAAACTGGATGAATTGATGCTAAGTCATTAGGCAATTCAAGTTTGCAAGCAACCTTACCAATACGCCTCAAAATTTGATATCGGACCACATAACAGGGTCTAAACTTCCCTTTCTTTCCAAACCTAATTATACCCTTCATGGGTGAAATCTTCAAGTAGACCCAATCATGTACATCAAACTCAAAGTCTCTCCTTCTAACCCTAACATAGGACTTTTGTCGACTTTGAGTTGTTTTCAACCTTTCTCTATCAAGCCAAACTTTCTCCATAGCCTCATGTACCAATTTGCGACCTATATAAGCAATCTCACCAACTTCAAACCAACCTATAGGAAATCTGCACCTCCTACCATATAAAGCCTCAAACGGAGACATACCAATGCTTGAATGATAGCTATTATTGTAAACAAACTCAATCAAAGGAACATGATCATCCTAATTTCCCTTGAAGTCAATCACACAAGATTTCAACATATCTTCTAAAGTTTGGATAGTATAATCCGCTTACCCATCTGTTTGAGGATGAAAGGTCGTACTAAGCTTAACACGAGTACCGAGGCCCTTTTGGAAAGATTTCCAAAATTGAGAAATGACTTGGGTACCACGATCAGAGATAATGGATAAGGGCACTCCATGCAATCTAACCATTTCTCTCAAATACAAATTAGCATAGTCCTCCGCCAAATAAGAAACCTTGATGGGAACGAAATAAGCCAATTTCGTTATACGATCCACAATAACCCAAATCTATTCATGTTGTTGCCGGGTTTGGGGTAAACCAACAATAAAGTCCATATTCAAATCTTCCCATTTCCAAGTAGGAATACTAAAATCTTGGGACAAACCTCCCGACTTTCGGTGCTGAACTTTCACTTGTTGACTATTAGGACACTTAGTCACAAATTTTGTAATATCTTTCTTCATCCCATTCCACCATTAGACCTCCCGTAATTCACCGTACATCTTGAATTTTATAATATCTTTCTTCATCCCATTCCACCATTAGACCTCCCGTAATTCACCGTACATCTTGGGGGCTCCCAGGTGAATGGACTATCGAGAACTATGGGCTTCTAATAAGATTTTCTCATTCAAGTCATTAACGTTAGGAACACACAAATGGCCTTCATGTCGAAGCACGCCATCTCCCCCTTGGAAGAAAGCCTCAACGAACTTTTTAAGCATTAGTTCCTTCATCTCAACAAAAATTGGGTCAAGACCTTGCTTGGCTTTTGCATCTGACAAAATCGATGATTCAGAACCATTATGAACAATGACACAACCTTTTGTGGAATAAGCCAACAGAATACCCAATCGGTCCTATCTATGAATATCACGAACCAATTACTTTTTATCTTCCTCAATATGAGCAACACTACCCATTGATAATCTACTAAGAGCATCCGTCACTCCATTCACCTTACCGAGGTGATAGAGAACACACATGCCATAATTCTTTAGTAACTCAAGCCACCGCCTTTGGCGAATATTTAGATCCTTTTGCTTGAATACTAAAGACATCAACATGAACACCGTATAAGTAATGCCTCCATATCTTTAAGGCAAACACAACCGCTGCTAGTTCCAAATCATTGGTAGGATAGTTATTTTTGTGAATCTTAAGTTGTCTTGAAGAATAAGTGATAACCTTCCCATTTTGTATAAGAACACACCCTAATCCAATTCTCGAGGCATCAAAATAAACAACAAACCCATCAGATCCTTTTGGTAGAGTCAATATCAGAGCGGAGGTAAGTTTATCTTTCAATTCCTGGAAACACTTTTCACACGCTTCCGACCATAAGAACTTATCCTTATTTTGGGTTAATGCCGTCAATGGAGAGGCAATCGAAGAGACCCCTTCCATATACCTTCTATAATAACAAGCCAAGCCCAAAGAGCTTCTAATATCCAAATGGGATAGAGGTCTAGGCAAACTCTTAACCGCATCAGTCTTCTTAGGATCAACCTCAATACCCTTACCAGAAACGATATGACCAAGAAAAGCCATGGATCTCAACCAAAACTCACATTTACTAAACTTTGCAAAGAGTTGTTGGTCCTTGAGGACTTGCAACATAATCCTCAAATGATCGGTGTGCTCATCCTCACTTCTCGAGTAAATCAAAATATTATCTATAAACACAGTCACAAACATATCAAGGTATTGTCTAAACACCATATTCATCAAGTCCATAAATGCAGCCGGAGCACTAGTCAAACAAAATGACATTATCAAAAACTCATAGTGAACATGCTGAGTCTGGAAAGTTGTCTTCAAAATGTCATCTTCCTTCACCCTCAATTGGTGATAACCCGACCGAAGGTTAATTTTAGAGAAGTAGCTTGCTACTTGGAGTTGATAAAAAAAATCATCTATCCTTGGGAGAGGATATTTATTCTTAATGGTAACCTTGTTCAATTACCGGTAGTCAATACACATGCGAAGTGAACCATCCTTCTTACGAACAAATAAAACTGGAGCACCCCATGGAGATATTGTAACACTCCGGAACTAGTAGGCTAAGCTAGAGATTGACGTTAAGGTTAGAGCCTTAAACTTACCTCCCCATAACTTAAAATTCATGTTTTCATGTTAGAACGTCAAGGCCTAAACCCCAAGGACCAACCATAGGTCCTTGAGGAAAAGACCTAGAAGGGCTGCCAGGCAGTGACCCACGGAGGGCCCCCACGCCTCGTAGGTCAACCCACGCTCCGTGGGTAGGGCATCCGTAGAAGGAAGCTGCAGCTTCACACTCCCAGACCATGACCCACACTTCACCAGCACGGGCCGTGGGTCCATCCACAGTCTGTGGGTGAGGGGGCCGTAGGTCATGCCTTTAGGTCGGTTTTAGGAGTTAGTTGAGGGGTACTTTGGGGATTTCCTATTTTAAGTGGGGTTAAGTGACATCGTTTTATATATTATAAGGACACCTATATGAGGTTTTTAACTCACTAAACTAACTCATCTCTTCATAATATTTAAATCCCCTAAACAAAAATCAAAACCTCTCCCAAAATCTTCTCTCTAGAACTTCAAGGAAGAGGAAGAAGAACGTCAAGCTAGGGTTTGAAGGAGGAGGATTTTTTCACTCGACTTCTTTGGAGAATCAAGCCAAGGTATTGTAGCTTTTCATAAATGGGTAGTTTTCACCCATAGAGTCCCTTCAAAACTCAGTTTTACAACTTGAAATCTCCCAAAAAGCTAAGGTTTCACTCCAAGTCATGAATTCCTTTTCAAAAACGATTTCAATGATTTAATTGCTTTATATTAGGATCAAATTGATGAATTACTATTGTTTTCATGATGAATTACCCAAGAATCCATGAATTCCCCTATTTTTCCAAATTGGATCTCAAGTGTGGGTGTTGATCGATACTAGTAGAATGTGATAGAATTATGCATGTAGTAGTTGATCTAATTGAATTATGTTATCCTTCATGTCTAAAGTAGTGGTTCTAGATGTGATTGATGAATTCTGACCTAGGGTCCTTGAAGGGCAATGTATGAGGATTGTATATGATTGTGAGAATTATGCATGTGCTTTAAGAATACTTTGAGAGTAAAGTTTCTATGATTATGAAGCAATTTTGGTATTGTTGAAAGATCATTCTCATTTATACCCTTACACATTCCTATGCATGAAATGTCCAAGACTATGGTATTCTTGTTGTGTTGATTGAAAGGCTATTCTCATGTAAACACAATGAACATGATATGAAAGGTTTACTCACATAATAATGATTCTAAGGTTGAAAGGATATTCTCACCTAGAAAATCTATGAACTATATCATGATATCATGTTGGATTGGATGTTAGGGCATTCTTCCATAAACAAGAAGCTAAGTCAAAACTTAACATGAACTTAATGGGAATTATGCTTAGCACCGAGTGGATATGAATATGAGATGAAAGCTTTTATGTTAGTTAGTCCGGCTTTCCAAATGGGTTCCTTATACGTCAGTTAGCCCGGGTTCCCAAAACAGTTATCTCATGAGATGGAAACCTTCTACCTCAGAAGTCCGGGTTTCTTGAAGGAAACTCCCTATCCCGTAAGTATGTGCCCACATAGGTCTTTAGCTAGTGGATCCACCTAAGCTAAAAAACTTCAGTTCTACCTTAGACAAGTAGGAAACCTCTTTTCGGTGTGGGGGCATGACACCGGATTTCATGTAGCTCACATGGTCTATGTTGGTTAACACTCATTCCCTCCATGACAAGAACATGAACTATGAACAAGAACATGAGTTATGTACTATGGTTTATCAAGAGGTTCTACTTAGTGTGAGTGGGGGTATGGGACTTCATTCATGTATTGCACAAGTAGGCTTTGAGAGTGGTCATGGTGTATTTATGTTATGCTATGATGAGTTATGAATTAATGCATACTTTATGTGGATTGTTGCTACGAGTGGCTTTCATTGACAAGAGTTATTGAACCTGAATGTTTTCCTTGACTATGAGTATTAACTATGGATGAGAATGACAAGTATGAATATGGTGACCTAAAGGTGGTACTTAGTATTAGATGGGATTATGGGATCTTATTTATGCATTGCACAAGTATAGCTTAGGGTTACTTATAAGATGGTTCTCTTATGACATGAAAATCTAAGTGTTTGACTTGTGTTTTTACACTAATGCTCATGATGATTCTTAAACTTGATAAAGTTCATGATTTCAAATAAAATGTCCCTTTTTGGCATGTTTCAAGAATTTTATGCATGGCTATCATACTTAGTGCATTTTTGTACTAACCCATATTTTCTACATTTTTCTTTTAGTGTAGGACCCGGTTGTTGAGGTGTGCTTCCTTCTTGGTCAAAGCTTAGATCGACTATTCTCCACGCTTTTGGTGAGTCCTCATGGTTCGAGGACGGAAGATGTTTCTCTCTAGTTTCTTTCTCACATTCTATTTTGAGACTATGTTGTAAAAGGGCTTGTGACCTTATTTGATACTTCTATTGTATTAGATGGCTACTTGAGACAATGTCTAGACTTCCGTTTTTATAAAAGACTTCGATTGTAAAGAAAAGTTTAAAATTCCGCATCATTACTATTGCTTATGTTATGATATGCTAAGGGCTTGTATAAGACCCCTTGGGGGTTGAGTACGCCATGCTACATCTAGGGGCTACCCCTGGGTCATGACAGATATACTCGCTTGGATTAAACCTTTATCCAACAAATCCTTCAGTTTCTCTCTCAATTTCTTAAGTTCTACCGGATCCATATGGTAAGGAGGAATATATATTGGTTGCATAATAGGGAGAAGGTCAATACAATGTCTATTTCCCTTTCACGAGGAACACCGGGTAGATCATCGAGAAACACTTATGCAAACTCATTTACAATAGGGACCAACTCAAGAGTAAGGGTTTCGTAATCTGTATCTCTACCCCGAGCAAGATGATATATGCAACCCTTAGAAATCATTTTTCTAGCTTTAAGAAAAGAGACAAACGAACCCTTAGGCGTACAATTTCTCATTCCCACTCTAGGACAGGTTCATTTGGAAATTGAAACATGACTACTCAGGTTCTACAATCAATAGAAGCATAAAAAGAATGGAGCCAGTCCATACCAAGAATAACATCAAAATCTAACATATCAAGTTCTACAGTATCAACATATGTGACTCTATGGGATAAGGAGATGGGACAACTCCTATTCACTCTCTTAGCCACAATAGATTCACCAATAGGTGTAGAGGTGGAAAAAGGATCTATCAACACATCCGGAAGAACATCAAACCTCATAGCCACATATGGCGTCACAAAAGACAAGGTAGCACCGGGATCAAGTAAAGAATAGATATCAAGATGAAAGACTTTCAATATACTAGTAACCACATCGGAAGAACCCTCTTGCTCATGATGAGTTTAGAGTGCATAGATATAGTTTTACTTTGGAGCACCTGAACCCACACCACTAGGCAGAGCTTATCTACCATCCCTTCCCTTGAAATTTCTAGATTGGAAATCCCTCAAGTGGTGACCCCTCTTCCACAACAAAAACAATTATTCATACTCATCAAACATTTTCCCAGATGACTCTTGCCATACTTTTGGCATGCAGGAACCGAAGATCCATTTCCACCACCATTTCCTCCTTGAGACTTAAGGTTAGACGCCCTATCTTTATTGAACTGAGGAGCCGGATCATTGAAGGAACCTTGACCATAAAACCTTTGTAGGAACCTAGAACGCCCATGCCCATCGAACCCTGAATATGAGAGGTCCTGAGCTTGAGTTAGCCTTTTTAGGTGTTATGATAGTTTCTTGTGGTTTTCATGAATGTCGGGTCAAGGATACATTTCATTCATGTTTCGATGGTTCCATTTAGTCCACAACGTTGAGTATAATCAATTTGCATATATCGTTTGTATTTACGAGGTTTTGAACAAATCTCGAGGTTCCTTTCGATGTTCAAGAGTTGCCTGATATTTATGGTGTATGTGTACTTTGAGTTAGCGATATCAAGTAACGTTCATGAGAGGTCAGTCCCTCACAATCGTGAAGTGATGTGTCGCGATTGCTACCTTCAGTGTAGTGAAGGTGTATTCGCTATCACGAGGGCTAGAGTTTTATTCGGGTTTGCTTTGCTAACCCATGGCCGCTTTTTTGACATCCGAGAGGGTTTTTGGACCTAAAATTTTGGGGTTTATACCCCATTTTCCATTTTTGAGCTTGGGAAACACTTGGAGGCAATTTTTGAAGAGATTTCTTGTGCTAAATCTTTTGGGTAATCTTCTGTGATTCTAAAACTTAATTTTCTTTGATTATTTATGGATTCTAACATCCAAATTTTGAGTTTCATTGGCAAATGGCTTGGTTTTTCAAGAACTTAAGTTCTAAACTAAAATGGATATTTTGAACTGATTTTGATCCCTTTTTCGAAATGGTTTTAGCCAATGAGTTCATGAAGCCTTGGATATCATTTTCAAGTATTGATTTTCGTATTTAAACCTCCTTTTTGAAATTAGGTTATGAGTTTATCGACTCATTTTTCAAAGTATTTGATGTGGTTATTTTTTTTCTGGAGATTTATTATGAATACTTGATTATTATAGATTATGTGTCTTTGGTCATGGTTCGAAAGGGGAAAACGCAAGCCTTGGGTTGATTAATTGATTATATTGAGGCAAGTGATCTCTTAAGCTTTGTAATCTAGTAGAATTCTCTACTTTTCTTCATTGTATGTGTGCTGGGGAGTAATGGGAGATGAGGTGAAGGGTTTTTTATTTCCACTGGATTAACCTTAGCAAATTAAAAGGGGGTATATGAAAAGGCAACATGCTGATAATGATGAGTTGTGAATTGCCTTGATGTGGCCCATATTTGATTGATTGATAAAATGCTTTGATGGCATTAAAGTGGATTTTGAATTGCTTGAATTTTGTATCTTCCTCGTGGTATGAAATTTTCTTATATGCATTGATTGTTGAACACCATGATGAGACATGTGTTGCAAAGATGAAGGAAAATGTTTCCGACTAGTTATATGAGATAAAGCCGAAGGGAAATTATTCCGGCTAGTGATGCGATATAAAGTTAATGGAAAATGGTTTCGGCTAGTGATGTGATATAAAGCCGAAGGGAAATTGTTCCGGCTAGTGATGTGATATAGAGCCGAAGGGAAATAGTTCCAACTATTGAAATAATATAAAGTCGAAGGGAAATGGTTCCAGCTAATGATGTTCTAAAAAGCCGTTGGGAAATGGTTCCGGCTAGTGACAAATTTCCCGAATGGAAATGGTTCCTGTAAGATCTGATTATGTGACATAATGCCTTTGATACTTATGATTGATCTAGTTGTTGATTGTGATTGATCTACTTATCGATTGTGATTGATCTACTTATCATTTGAGATTGACTTACTTGATTCGTGTTGGGTTTTGAACTATGAATATTGGGGCTTGTGAGCCGCGTATTGTGGAACTGTTAGGTTGTGTTGATTTCTATGCAAGTTGTAGTTTGAGGACTTCCGGCTGGGATGAAAGAAGTATTTGATTTCTAGCTAGGTTGCCTTGTTTATTTGGTTGCTTCCTGGGTACCATATTGTTGGTACTCCCTCCTTCTACATTTATGTAGGTTCTGAGCCCGGTATTGTGTGATCGTCCTTCTTCTCCTACATTCCGAGGCTTCTCAAAGGACTATCGAGAGGTAGCTGCTTCTCATTCTGACGGACACTCTTTTCCTTTATGTTATGCTTTGTTCTACTTGAGAAACAAAGACATTGAGACTATGTAATTATTTCGATTCCGCACTTTTGTATTAGTGGCTTGTACACGTGACAACCAGGTTTTAAGGTGTTAATAGAATGAATAAGTTTTTCGCTTGTATCTTATTCTTGTTCTGTCTTTCTACATTTCTTTAGTTTTGTCGAGTTGAAACTAACTTGTCTTGGTGAGAATAGACAAGAGTCATCGCCTGTTTTTGTGCTGTGACATAAATCTTTAAAATGTGAATTTTGGACGACTAAAAAATAAAACACTTATTAGTATAATACACTACTAAAATATTTCAGCTGAAGTTTTCATTGAAATGTCATAATAAATATAGTATTTATTTATGAGAAGCCTATCAGAGAAATTTCCGACACGTCAATTTTTTATGGGTTCCATCCAAACTCAATTGGAAATTCATGTATTTTGTAATTCTTGTTGTGATTTAATAATTTGTTTAAGTTAATACACAAAATTTAATTTAGAACTAAGATTATAATAATAGTTGACATAGTAAATGCTTATGGAAAGTCATTTGTTTTCCTTCATAAGACAGTGAAATATTTCATTTTGAAACAATATCATTAATATCCATGCCATCAAAAAAGTATAACTCAATCCCGTTCAGTCTAACTACATATTTTATTTAAGTTATGATTATAAAGTACCACTGCCGGACATTCTCGTGAATTCTATTTGATTAAACAATAATTTATCTATTTTAGAACAATATACTATGTGATGTGTACAATTCTGGAGTGAATGGTACCATTATTTAGGACATTAGATTTTAGTTTATAGTGATAACATACACAAAAATTAAATCAATGCCTTCAAGAAATGTCGTACTAAAATTTTCAAGGGGAATACAGCTTAGTAAGTAAGGAGAAAATATAAACAAGAATATCCAAATAACTAGTGGTTCAATAAATGCGCAGATAAACGAAAAATACACAAATGTATAGACATGGACATTGTTGGCCATAAAGCTTTAAGCTTAGATCCACCTCACTAGTTTCATTATCACAAATGAGTTGAGGTTTGAATTTCAATTGATATAGATCAGATCTGTCCAAAATAGGAAAATTTATCTCCCTTATATGTGGTCTTTCAAATACACAAGAGGGGTTCCATTTTGGGCAATAACAATTGAATTTAAACCTCAAACATAGGTCCTTCTTGTTGGTTGAAGCATTTTGTTGTAACTGATTTGCTTGTGTGCCTAGGTTATTATCATTTCCTCTAAGTAAGAGAGAACGATATGATGGTAGTGGCGGTAGTAGTTGTTGGTTTGTATTCACATCTCTGCCATAAATGTTACCTCTTATTGAGCTGGCGTGATATGGGGGTGGAGGTGGTGTTGGTAAATGAATAGTTGTATGCATAATTTTTCCATCATCATTACCTCTAATCTAGCGGGCACCATACGAGGATGGTGGCGAAGTCATCAACATGGTTCTTGCATGTTAGATTGATTCTGAAGGTGTTTGTAATGGTTCACTTAGGCTCTTTGAACCTTGTACTATGTTTATCTCCATTTCATTGTCAAAAGGATGACATAGAACATGATTCATGAATACTTGATAGCCGCGAACACTTTTGTCACATGTAGGACAATGGACCAACGATACATGAGTCGACATTCTGACAAGAAAATATAGAAAGGGAAGCAAGATAAAAACAAAATGTTAATATTTGAGGTCAAACCACATAGAAAATTTACCTGAAAAGAGGAAAACTTCACCTATCTAATGAGGATGGTGGTGGCGTTAGCAACAGTGGTAGTTTTTGGTTTACATGTAATTCTTTATCATTATCATTATTATGTCGTAATTTTACTATATTTAGAAAAATCACTTTTGAAATGTCCTAAGTATAATTTTTTTTTTGAAAAATACATAGAAAAAGAGTCGCCACTTAATTTTTTAAAAGAAATTAAGAAAACTTAATTTAAAAAGACTCTAACAGATTAAGTCTTTATAAATTTAGAGAAAATGGGTAAGAGGTTCTCATTTACACTTGAAGAAGGTTTTTAAAGCATTTGAAGTGTCCGCTAACACGCGGTTATCCTACAACTTGACTAAAAATATTTGGCTATTTTTTAGAAAAATGATTCAACATAGAAAAAAAAATTACAATATCCGATTAACTTTGAGAAAATTGTCAAACAGAGAAACACATTTTTTAATTAAAGCATGAAAACTACTTTGAATTAATTGAAAAATAAATAAAAAGTTTTGACTAACTTTTGAGAAAATGACTAAGTAAAGAAAAAAGCATTTTTTTTTAAAGTTTATTTGAGAAAAATACTCTAACTTAAAACAATTTTAAAATGAGTAAAATGTGATTAAGTGAAGAAGCATTAAAGTAAAATATCTTTTTTAAGAACAAATGGTTTAACTTAATTAAAGATATAAAATTTGACCAATATACTTGATTAATAAAATAAATAAACACAAAAAATGTATTTAAAGTAAACCAACACAAAGAAAATAATTCATCTTTTGGGGAATCTAATTAAGTTAATTAATAATTCTAAAGTTGGAGTTAGTAATAAATAAAGAAAAAAAAAGAACAAACAACAAATAATGACAATTAGATAAGTTAAGAGTAAAGGAGAAATTGAATTTGGGCCTTTTTTGGGCCGAATTCGCTGCTAGTTTTGGGATTTAACCCAATTCACGTTTTTCATATACGCCGGCTGTATATCAGTGTATATCAGCTCTTTCCATGTATTTCTTGCTTCCGAACACCTGAATTTCATCTCAGCCCTGTATTTTCACATTTTTTTACCTGTATATCGATGTATACTGGATGTATACAGCCCATCTGAGGGCCTTCGGACACCTGTAATCTGAATTTCTAGCCCTGTATTTTCATTTTACTGCCTTGGCTGACTCGACAAGGGGTAAAATTGGGCCTTTGGCCCAACGAGGAGATGCAAGGGTAGGAGATAGGAGTTCATGTTGAACTCAGAGCAAATTTCACATGTAAAAGAGCAAGGAAATGAAGATTAATATTTAAATGATAACATAACAGCGCATTAAAATGAAACTACACAACTTATGGTAAAATGAAATTATTGCAATGATCTTTAATAAACATAATGGAGGACATGATGAACTAGCAGGAAAGAATAACAAGGACTTACTGGATTTGAGAATAACAAGAACTAACATGAACAACTTCGAACAACCCACAAATTTATACTTAAACAGCCTCCTTTTACTCAAAATAAACACATTAAAGTTAATTTCACAACTAAACTTAAAAGAATATTATTACGATAAGGTATCCAAAAGTTGAGCACTTTAGCAGGAAGGGTCAATAATTTGCAAGACCAGTAACAAAACAAGATTGAATCCTTTCTATTACAGTGACTTACGATGCAAATTAGTAGTAGCAAACATTTTAATAGAATTTATAACATGTTCATGAAAATAGCATTTAGAACTAGTCACGTTATCAAACCAAACAGCCTTAACACATAGGACTCGATGCATATTCGGAAGTAAGCGAATAATAGGAATATGAGCTAAGTTTAAACAAGATTATGGTGAGCTTCAAGGATAACATCAGTAGCTGGGATACAAGAGAAACACAACCAGCATTCAAATAATCTAAGAACATAAATAACTCCTACGGGATTAAGTTAACCATGGCGAGAGGCTACTATTGATCTGTCAAAACGGCAAAGAAGACAACCAAAATGCACCAACAAATAGTGAAGAAATAGAATGATACCAAGCATGCTCGAAGTCGAAACCAAATGTACAGTAGATTATTTCGAGCGAAATTAAACAAAGATTCGACTAGCTTTAAACATAAAATCCTGCAAATGAATCAAACTACCAACACATGATCCAAAGGAACTTTATCAATATGTTACAAGGGTTATGATTCATATTCTGAATGATCTCTCGATGTTTAGAAGTAGTTTAGAGTAGTTAGAATCAATAGGGAGTAAAGGTACACTTTAAAAGAACTCAAAAGGGTCAAATGACGAAAAACAGGATAGGGCAGGCGACCCTGGTGCACTGAATGGCGCGGGGCACCAACCCTAAAACTTCAGAGGGCTCTTCCTAGCGCACTGCAGGCGTGGCGCGCCTGCCCTTTGCCCCCTACCCAGAAAACCCGACTAATTTTTCTTCTCATTTTCTGACCCTAGTTCGTCTGGAATCAAAAGGTTTCTTCCAAACACTCTTAGATTCGTTACCCAACTTATTTACATGAAAATCTACTCGAAAATGTTCAAGAATAATGCTTATTAACAAAATCCTTTCCTCAAAAACTCAACCAAACATCAAAATTCAAGAACGAATAACAACACTTCAACAAACTCCTCAAGAACATATATCTTTCAATCTTTATGGATGATTTCGAATATGTAAATCATGATTGACGTGTGGGTGAACGAACCCAACACTATGAAAACTTACATACCTTGATTTGACGAAACAAATCCTTGATTTGCAAGAAATCTCGATCGTTCTTCCTTTTCTCCTCTTTTCTCTTCTTGAACTCTCTTCTAAAACCCTAAGTGTAAATTAGGATTGTGAAACTGACCCAAATCAGTTTTGACCCCTAAAATATTATTAAAATCGTTTTACTCTAATGGGGTAAGGAAAAAATCAAAATACCCCTCATTAATTTTGGTAACTTTCCTTAACTTGAAAGGCTGACTTCAAACGGGCATATCTCCCTCATCCAAACTCGAAACTTAGCAAAATTGCTGGTGTTGGAAAGAGGATTCCAAGAACTTTCATTTGATATCTTAGGGGCAACCTAACTCATCCTGTACTGAAAGTTATGGTCGTTTGAAGTTGACCCAAAACTCACAACTTAAGCATAACTTGCAAAATTCTCAACTTAGCTATTTCCAATTTAGCGCTTTCTAAATTTAGCTCTTTCTAAGGAGGGATGTTACAATATCTCCTGCTTGGGAACATTCTTCCTCGAATGAGATCACTCTAAAGTAGAACTAAGGGTGGAAACATCTAACACCCTACTCAAACACCCAATATACAAATTAACACAACATTTCAACTTAAAAAATACCAAGAAAAGAATTAGTACCTTGGTTTGAAGCTTCTCCGAGAGCAAAGAGATGTGGGTATCTCTTCTTCATATCCTCCTCAGCCTCCCAAGTAGCTTCCTCAAGAATTTGATTCCTTCATAAGACCTTGATTGATGCTACCTGCTTGGTTCTGAACTTGCGAACCTGACAATCAAGTATTTTAATGGGTATCTCCTCATAAGATAGGTTGTCCTTAATAACAATATTTTCAGTAGGTATAATAAGTGAAGGATCGCTCATATACTTCTTCAACATTGAAATATGGAATACCGGATGTATTGCTGCTAACTCAGACGGTAGCTCCAACGCATAGGCTACATTGCCAATCCTCTTAGATATCCTATAAGGACCAATATACCGGGGAATAAGTTTCCCCTTCTTGCCAAACCTCGTAACATCCTTCATGGGTGAAACCTTCAAATAAACCCAATAGTCCACCTCAAACTCTAAGTCTCTTCTCCTAACATCGGTATAGGATACCTAACGACTCTGTGCTGTTTTTAACCTTTCTTGAATAGTCTTCACCTTCTCCATAGCTTGATGAACCAAGTCTGGTCCTATCAACCCAGCCTCACCAACCTCAAACCATCCAATAGGAGATCTATATTTTCTCCTATAAAGAGCCTCATATGGAGCCATCTGGATGCTAGAGTGATAGCAATTGTTGTAAGCAAACTCAATGAGAGGTAAGTGACCATCCCAATTACCCTTGAAATCGATCACACATGCCCTCAACATATCCTCTAAAGTCTGAATTGTGTGCTCAGCTTGACCATCAGTCTGAGGATGAAAAGGAGTACTCAAATTTACCTTGGAATCCAAACCTTTCTGAAAAGACTTCCAAAATTGTGCGGTGAATTGCGCACCTCTATCTGAAATAATGGATATCTGAACTCCATGAATTCTAACTACCTCTTGAATATATAATCTGGCATAATCTTCTGTTGAAAATGTAGTCTTTACCGGTAAAATATGGGTTGATTTAGTAATTCGATCTACAATCACTCAAATCGAATAATGCTGCCTGCGAGACCGCGGTAAACCAGTAATAAAATCCATATTGATCATCTCCCACTTCCATTCTGGAAGAGCTATGTTCTAAGCCATACCACCGGGCCTCTGGTGCTCTACCTTGACTTGTTGGTAATTCGGGCACTTAGCAACGAACTTTGCAATACACTTCTTCATACTACTCCACCAAAAGACTTCCCTCAAGTCACGACACATCTTTGTGGAACCTGGATGGATAGAGTATCTGGAGCTATGAGCTTCCTCTATGATCCTCTCTTGGAGTTCATCCACCTTTGGTACATATAATATACCTTGATACCTCAACACACTATCTCCCCCTTGTTCAAAAGCCATCATTTTCTGCTTATGAACATTTTCCTTTAACTCAAGCAAAATAGGATCTTGGTCTTGTTTCTCTTTTACTTCGGACACTAGCGATGATTCAGCCTCATTCATCACCACTACTCCTCCTTCATTGGAATCCATTAATCGGACTCCCAATCATGCAAGTTTGTGCACATCTCTTGCTACCTGTTTCTTGCCTTCCTCAACATTGTCACGCCCCGAGGCTACCCCCTTGACATAAACACGGGACCTAGGATCACGAGTGACCCCAAGCTAACCCTGAAGCTAGAATATCAAGCATACTAAGAATAAGTAAATAAAGATATACTATGCGGAAGATTAAAATAATAATTAACTGAAAGTGGGGAATACCCAAAACTGATCTGAATATATAAAATGTACTACGAGTTTAGTGATAGTGAACAATCACTCAAAAGCTAAAGATGAATTTAATACTATTTCTGAAAAGCCTCTACTGACTAAAGTTGTTGGGACATGCCCCCAGCTAACTCTAACAAACATGAAAACTGAAATAAAAGACTGAGTATGAAAAACATGTCTATTGTCCTCGAAGTATGAGGACTCACCACTAAAGCTGCTGAAAATGAATCGGGAACTGATCTATGCGTGATCTAGATGCTGAGTACCTGAACCTACATTATGAAAGGATGTAGCGCATAGTATGCGTCAGTACTTTGAATGTACTGAGCATGCAGGATATAAATACTAAGCTCTTTCTGACTGAATACATACTGAAGACTCTTGTGATCGGTGAACACATCAACATGAACACCATAAAGATAGTGACGCCATATTTTTAAAGCAAACGCTACAACAATCAACTCTAGATCATGGGTTGGGTAATTTCTCTCGTGAATCTTAAGTTGTCTGGAGGCATATGCTATAACTTTGCCATTATGCATTAATACACAACCCAGTCCAACTCTTGACGCAGCACAATACACAACAAAGCCTTGGGTACCCTCCAGTAAGGTCAACACTGGGCAATAGTCAACCACATTTTCAACTTCTGAAAGCTCTTCTCACAAGCTTCATACCATTAAAACTTTTTTGTCTTCTAAGTCAACTTAGCCAACGAGGATGAAATAGATAAGAACCCATCGACAAACCTCTTATAATAACCCACCATATAATATATGGCTACTACAAGGGCTAATGCTAGAAGGAATGAGGAAGACATGGTGGATCAAGAAGTTCCTCCACAAGCTTCGGTTGACTCTATGGTTGAGAATGTGACTAATGCGGAGTTTAGATCGGCTTTTCAAGTGTTGGCGCAAGCCATGACGGCCCAAGACAATAGAGAGGTGGTAGCTCCCGTGAACACAAATGGGGGTACAACGACTTCAAGAGTGAAGGACTTCACTAGGATGAACCCTCCCGAGTTTTATGGTTCAAAGATGGAGGAAGATCCCCAAGAGCTTATAGATGAGGTACATAACGTGTTAGATATTATGGGAGTTACTCCGGTAGAGAAGGAAGAATTGGTCGCTTACCAACTTAAGGGAGTTGCTCAAGTTTGGTTTACTCAATGGAAAGAAGCAAGATCGGTGGAAATGGGTCCCATGGAGTGGGAGAGCTTCAAAATTTCTTTTCTTGGTAGGTTCTTCCCTCTAGAGATGAGAGAGGCTAAGGTGCTCGAGTTCATTAACCTTAGGCAAGATAGTATGAGTGTTAAGGAATACGCCTTGAGGTTTACCCAACTATCTAAGTATGCCCCTTCTATTTTGGTGGATCATAGAACTACTTCATGCTTACGGTCCAAAAATTGACAGGAAAAACAAAGCTGAAGCAAAGGACTAAAACAAAGAAACCAACTGTTATTCATAGCAGAACCTTTACCAAATATTGAATACATAACACACCATATTGAAGCGTAAATAAGAGGGGGCGAGATTACCTTTCTTGAGGCAGTAAACTGAGAACAAAATGAGCCAAAGAGAGCAACAACTTCTTACACCGGTTTAGACTCGAGCAGCAGAAAAATGAATAAAACCGAAACCAAGTAACCTTTTGTAAGCTATTTTTTCGTATATGAGTGCTTGCACTCAAAATCCAATCTCAAAACGTGTCTCTAACAGTGAAAGAAGGGGGTTATTTATAGGGGAAATCAGGGCGTTTTGGGAGGGAAAACTGATAGGAAACTTGAATTTTTTCAAAATCCCTTGAGAGGACAAATTGTAGGTGAGAATAGGTATAGAGTGAACTTTTCAGATTTATTTGGAGATATGGAGACATATTGGAGCCATTAATGGTGAAACCCATCGAGCAAAGCTTGAACCCCATGGTTTTTTCAAGTTTTTCTTCCTTTTCCAAGGTCATCAGTAGAGAGGTGACTTGGTGCGGCTCTATGACTCTGCGAAAGGGGGAAAAAGGAGACATGGGGTGATGGCTGCTACAGGCGAGGAGGACGGCGCGGGTACTGATGGGCACTGTTCATGCCGTTTGCTGCAGTTTTTGGGTTCTTGCGGATTTTGGGGCCAAGAAAATGGGGTAGGAGTCGTTGGGTATGGCTGTTGTACGCTGGGTATTTTTGCTGCTGTCCTCAATTTCTGGGGTTTTGGTCGCGTGGGTCGTCTGTCGCACGCGAGGAAGAAGAACGGGGTCGCGTTGTATGCGTATGTATTGTACGCTGTATGTATTGTACGGGTTTGGGTCTTCGCCATTTGGTTCGGGTTGGTGAAGAAGAAAGAAGAAGCGTACTGCTAATGGAGTTGGGTCGGGTATTGGTGTTGTTGTGTATTGTTATTGAAGTGGGCTGGTATTAAGAGTTGAATTGGGTCTGGGGGGAATTGGTCTTGGGCCCAACTTTCTTTTGAAAGACTGATCCAAGATATGGGGCAAGGGCCATACTTGAATTAGGAAAATGACTTAATGACATTGCAAACTTAGCCCACTTAACTTTAGAACTTAACCAATTGAGTCAATTAGTGAATCCGGCTAAATATTGAATAAGATTAATTGATACTAATTAACGAACGAGCTTCTTAATCTCAACAAAGTAAAATAATTAACTTAATTATGAACTAATTAAATAAAAAATATAAACTATTAATTAATTTAAACGATTAATAAAATATTTAATTCTAAACAAAATAGATTTTTGAGATGGTTTTCGAATATTTATAAAATATACTAATTATATACAAAATTATGCAAAACATATATATTATTAAAAGAATTTATAAAAAATGACAAAATTGTTTTAAAATAACTTGAAAAAATATTTTGAATTTTTATAAAGTCGATTATTTTAAATCGTTTGGAATTTAAGAAGCTCGATGATTAATTTTCATTGTGGAGGTCCAAAATTGGGTGTCAATAATCATTACCTCTAACCCAGCTAGGATGAAATAACGGTGGTGATGGTGTTGATTTTGAATTAACTCTTTTGTATATCATGGTTCTTACACGTTGGATTGATAAAGGTTTTGATAATTGTAAACTAAGTATATTTGGACCTTCTACAAGGTACATCTCCTTTGATTGGTATATTTGATGAGATTGAACATGATTCAATAGTTCTTGATATAACCGCAAATTTTTTTGTCACAAAAAGAACAATGGATTAGCTTCATGTGAATTGACATTCTAAAGAACAAAATAGAAAATGATGCAATGACAAAAATATTAATATTTGAGGTCAACCAAAATAAAGTTTTTTCCTAAAAGAGGTCAACTTCTCCTATATGACTTGTTCTAAGCAAAGACATGAGACTGGATTATGCAATTTAATTCTAAAGAATGTATGAAGAATTTATAGGCCAATGTACTTGTGCACTTTCAGACTTGTAGAATTCAGATCTCTTCTAAAGGTAAGTTTATTAAAGTGACAACTCTGCAATCAAAACATGAAAATTAGTGATGTTTTTTTCCTTTTTAGAGATACTATTCAATATATATAAATTAGTTAACTTGTATATTTTTTTTTTCTAAACACGATGAGATAAATGTTTTTCCTCTTTTGAATTTTGGATTTTGAAAGAAAATTAGCACTAAAAACACTAAAATCATTTCTGGATAAATAGTGAAATATATGTCTATATAATATTTAACTATGACAATTCTACAACCAAAACCTGAAAATTATTGATTTTTTTCCTTCTTAGAGATACCATCCAATTTATTCACTGTTAGATAAATGTATTTCCTCTTTTGAATTTTTGTTTTTTTATTATAAAATTAGCACTAAAAGCTAAAATCATTTATGGATAAATCGTTAAACATATGTTTATATAGTAGTTAATTGTGATAACAATGCAACAAAAACTTGAAAATTATTGATGTCTTTTCTTTTTTAAAGACACTATATATATATATATATTCTAAACACTATGAGATAAATGTTTTTCCACTTTTAAATTTTTGTCTTTTTAAAAGAAAAGTAGCACTAAAATACTAAAATTATTTTTGTATAAATAGTTAAATTTCACCCAAATCACACCCTACTAAAATTATTTTTTGTATAAATAGTTAACTTTCACCCAAATCACACCCTTAAATCGGATTAAAGAGGTTGTTTGTTAGTCTTTATAACTTCGTAATGAAATATTAATTGTCAACTACTATTGAAAATTAGGAGTTTTAGTAGAACTATTAAATATTTTAACTAGTTGGATCTTCATATATAATAAGAGAAAAACTAGGGTTATAGTTCTTAGATATCATAACTCAAAAAGATAATTTACTATTAAATCATTCAAGTGTGTCCATTATGAAAACTTGACGAATTTATAAGTCACCTAAAGCCTCTCGGCCTTATTAACAAGACATCATCCTAAGTTCTTACTGACACTTAGGTATCGAATTAATTTGTTGATTCATCAAAGGCTCATGTTAGCAATAATCTCTCGAGCTCAAGTTATTAGATCAAGGTTGGTAGTCCCATATCCATGTTAAGGATCCTTTTTCCTAATCTTAACTTTTTTTTCAAGCAAGTTAGAATAAGGGTTAGTTCTTAATATTTGCAACCATTTCAAAAATAATATATACAAAAGAACCTTTATACACAATGATCACCGCTTTATGAGAAGATTTTAATCCAAAGAATCTATTATCATTATTCCTACTTTATGTTTCTTAACCCTAGTTATGATTTTTACTACTCATAAGTAGTTGTAAACAATAATTTTTATAATTTAAACTGCTAAAGAACATTAATGTAAAAGAAAGTAAATAAAATCTTTGATAAATGCAACTCTTGAGAGAGAGTCTTGTTCGTTCCATAATAATCTTTTAATAAAACATAATTAAACCCTAAAAACTAAAAACTAAGAATTATCTATGCTATGAGTAATCCCAAACCTCTACCAATAATTTGTAACCCTAAAAATGTCATCTACATATACAAAAATAGGATCGAAATCCTAATATCGATTGAACTAAGCTTTGACTTTGGTCAACTTTAGTCCATCAATATAACAACCGTTCCTTTTGTTATAGGTGAGCTAATCATGAAAGATATTTGGCGAGAATACTTCTGGAGTAGTGAGTTGAAAATTTCAAGCTAGGTTAGTCTTTGACAAAATCACTGAGGAAGATGAGGTCTAGGGTAATTAGAGGAAAGGATTGGGTGACCCATATGAGTTGAGTTTGTTTACCTTTTACAAAGACGTTATGGAATAGGTAAGACTTTTTGGAAGTGAATTCAGGTAAGTAGAACTCATAATATCGAACTTGATATGAAGGGATTGGTTGGAATGTCAACGTTTAAAGGAGTGTTGTGCAATATACTCATTTGAGAGGTTTTCTTAACTTCAATCTCATGCACGCTGCTATAGCGGGTGACATACCTCTAAAGTGGCTAAATTAATTCCATATATAGCGGGCATTTCTGCTACAGCAGTGATGCTATAATGGGAACAGGTTGCTATGGCGGGGTAAGTCATTAGAAATGCATAAAATTCCCCAAAAGCACCAATTCTACGCAGGAACATTGTGGGGAAGTGCAGAGGCGACCTAGGATGATTTTCATTAAATTTTCCATTAGAATCCTCTTTAAAGGTAAGTAAACTCCCCTAACTTGGTATTTCGATTCTTAGGCCTTAGAATATGTGGTTGTGACTTCATGGGAGGGTTTGACTTGACTTAATAGTGGAAAAACCTTGGTTTGGTTGAAATAATCAAAAGACAGGCTTGGGGTTTGGGATTAGGATATAATTCAGGTATTTAGGCCTAAATGTTTTATTTTTCTTTATAGAGAAACTTTTAATATTGAAGCAATATTGCAAGCCTTTTAATTGGAAAAGTTGTATCCAATAAAAGAAATGAAATCATGGGTAATTAAAAGACTATTTAGCTCCAAGTTAGTTGACTTCATTCCTTTTCTCAAAGTAGAAAAATTCTCCCTAGAAAACTAATGATTATTCTATTTTATAAGTCAGATAATTTATATACCTATGAGTATTACATAAAACTACTTTAATATGGAATTGTTCGTCAAATTCTAAATGAGTGCAACTGACACATTTAATTAAACATCTACCCACAAAGTAAAATCATAATTTGTTATTAAATTAACATCTTGCATATCATACCATCAATAACTATAAGATAAAGTGTAATGACCCTATTGGTCATTTTTAGAAATTCTTGTAAAATTATCATTTTAACCCTCTTGATATTGGCCCCGAGTCATTATTGAATGAGTTTTAAAAATGATTGTGTTTTGAGATAAAAGTTGTGACTTATGCAAGTTTTTGAACTTGAAAGGCAAAAATTGTTAAGAAGTGGATTTTGGTGTCATTTGGATTTCGAGTGTTGGAATAGAATTTTGTCGATTTCATCAGTGCCTGAATGTGAAGATGGTCTAAGAGAGTTGTCGGTTTTAGATTCAGAGTTTTATTGAGTATTTTAGTTCCTAAGTTGGAAATTATTGAGATTTTAGCCTTTAGGTTGACTTTGGTCAGCATTAGGGGTTCAGATGATCGAATCAGAATTCCAAGAGTTTCGTTGGATTTGGTGGATGATTTTAGGCCTATGTGAGGTCTTGGTTGAATTTTTAGATATCCCGAGATTGATTTAGCCTTTTTAGGCATTATGCTCATTACTTGTGACTCTCTCGAATTTCAGATCAAGGAGAATCAAATTCATGTTTTGACAATTCCATTGAGTCAGTAACGTCAAGTATATTAAATTTACACATATGATTCATGTGTACGTGTCACGACCCAAGGGTACCCCCTAGATGTAACATGGCGTATAGAACCTCTAGGGACTCCATAGAAGCCACTTAGCTCTCATAATATAAGAAATAGAACAATAAGAGTAAAACAATAGTCCAAGTCCAATAGTTTATATAAAAGATAAGCGGAAGTCTAAAACACTTGTCTCATCATAGCCATCTAATACAATAGAATGAAATTGGGCCTAGCCCATACATCATGTCCATAAGTGAAATACAAGAAAAGGAACTAAAACAATGAAAGTCCATCCTCGAAGAAAGAGGATTACTCACCAAAGCTCAAAAATCTCGAACTCAACCACTAGCCACGAAACTCGGAAACCTGACTGTCGGACCCTACATTTGGGGAAATGTAGGCAAGAGTATGCGTTAGTACAAAACAATGTACCAAGTATGATAGCCATGCATAAAACATGTAAATCATGCTAAAAAGGACATTTCATTTCATGACATGCAATTGGCCAAGCTAAAACATGATATAAGAGAGTTAGAAAACTTAAGTCATAAAACCATGGTCAATGCAGGCTAACATCATCTTTAAAATCTCTGAACTCATATACAATACTTCTTGAAGTAACTTTAGTTCATTATTAATGTGGGGAATTAGCCTTAACCGACATAGAGACCATGTGAGCTATAACATGATCCTCGGTGTCTCCCACACCGAAAAGGGTTGTCCTACTTGCCAAGGTAGAACCATGAACTTCTAACTTAAGTGGATCCACTAGCTAATGCCTATGGGAGCACATAGTTAAGGGATAAGGAGATTGCTACTAGAAATCCGACCTCTTCTCATGGGAGAGTTTCTATCTCAATAGATTGCTTCTAGAAATCCGACCTCTACTAACGGGAGAGCTTCCATCTCAATATCCACTCGGTGCTAAGCATAAATCCCACAAAATAGTCATTTCTTACTTGAACTTATTATCCATGGAAATGTATCCTAGGATAACCTATCCAAGCTAGTTTCATTAGGATAACTCTTACTCTTTGATTCAATTAGGTGAGAAAGCCTTTGAACCTAAGAATCCTGATTATGTGAGAAAGCCTTTCACATCTTACTCTTATGTGTACATGAGAAAATCATTTTAATAACACATCATGATCATCATCATTGATACTTTACTCTCAAAGAATCCTTAAAACATTTGCATAGATTTCATAAGAAAAGGCATGAGTCCATAATTTACCTCTTGACGTTCTAAATCCAGTTTCAATCATCAATGCTAGAAAACATGGGTTAGATATGGATTTCATCATAAATTCATGTAAAACTAGTAATACATGCTTAATATCATAAAACTCTTCCTTTGCAATCAAAATCCCACATCACATGATTCATAACTTGAAAACATGGGGGTTACATGGGTTCATGGGGAAATCATCATAAAATCATAGTATTTCATCAATTCATGCATAAGAGATCATAATTCAATCATTTAAATCAACATTGAAGAGAACCTATGATAATTGAAGAAAACCCTAACTCAATTGGGGAATTCTAACTTTGTAAATTGGAGAATTTGGGAACTCCATGGATTTAAAGCCCAATGCTTAACTTCAATGGAGGAATTGAGGCTTGACCTTGATCCTAGCTTGAATCCTTTCTTCTTAATCAAGTTTCTAGAGAGAGAAATATTTAGGGGAGGAAGAACTTTGATTTCTTTTGGGTTTTGGAAATAATGACTTGAATGGGTGAGTTTTGGGGTTAAAATAACTTACACAAGGGTCCTAGGCTTCGGTAAAACGACATAGTATCAATTCACTTAAATTTGAAAAATACCCCTCTACCCCTAACTTACAGGGTCTGCATCATCACCACTTGAGGCTCCACGATCCGTGGTCCCTACCACGAGTCGTGGTGCCATCCGAGGTCTTGGACCAGTGGCATGGAAACCACCCCTACACCCCTCTCAACCTAACTCATGCCCACGACCCGTTGTGGCCTTCACGAGTCGTCTAGTGGCTCGTGGGGAGGGTCTTTTTTTTGGCAGTAACTGCCTCACCTCCACGAGTGTCACCACGACTCGTCTTGGTGCTCGTGGGAGGTGACCTTCCTTTGTTCACTCACTGCCTAAGGTCTACGGGCACCACCACGACTCGTGGTGCCTTTCACGACTCGTGAGGCTTTCATGGAGGCTACCAAGGCTAAATCTTAGGTTTCTAACCACTCACTTGGACCCTTGCTTAGGCTACTAAATTCCGAGGTGTTACATTATCTCTCCCTTGGGAACATTTGTCCTCGAATGGCATTCTAGACAGCTCTTGAAATAAAAGACTCAATACTAGCAGCCCATCATTCATGCAATCTCATCAAAATGCAAAAAACCAAGGAGGAAACATCATCTCCAAGCTAAACATACTCAATGCACCATAAGGAAAGTAAGAACTAGACCTAACAACCCAATATGCATGAAATTTAAAAATTTCTCAAGTTCAAAAAGGAACTACCTTCTCCAAGCTAAAAGCATGCTCAACACAATCTCATGGAGCCTATATGCAATTAGTTCTCAAAAAGCTTAGCTAAAGCATGTTCATCAATACATCTCATGAAGTCTATAGGCAACTCATACTCAATGCACAACAATATGAGGAAAATCAATCATGTCAACTCATTTTCTTTCAAAACATAAGTTTTTCATGAACATGCATAACATAGGGAAGTCATGGCAACACATAAAACACATGACTCCGAAACAAAGGACAACCCAAGAGGAACTCATTACCTCAAGCTAGAGTAGGAGTAGAAGGAAAAAGATGAGGATATCGGGACATCATATCGGCCTCGGCCTCCCAAGTAGCACCCTCAACTAAATGATTCCTCCATAATACTTTCACGGAATCAACTTCCTTGTTTCTCAACTTCTTAACTTGCCGGTCAAAAATCTCAACCGCAACTTCCTCATAAGAAAGACTTTCATCAACTCCCAAACCTTTTGAGGGAAATATGGATGTCGGATCTCCAACACACTTCTTAAGCATAGAGACATGGAAAATCTGATGCACCGAAGCCAACTCATTTGGAAAATCTAATTCATAAGCAACTTTACCAACACATCTCAAAATTTCATATGGGCCTACATACCGGGGACTAAGCTTCCCTTTCTTACCAAACCTCATTACACACTTCATGGGTGAGATTTTCAAGTAAACCCAATCATGAATATAAAACTCAAGATCCCTTCTTCTCACATCGACATATGACTTTTGCCGACTTTGAGCCGTTTTCAACTTTTCTCTTATAAGCCAAACTTTCTCTCTATGGCGTCATGTACCAACTCGGGACCTATTAGGGAAACTTCACCCACCTAAAACCAACCTATGGGATATCTACACCTTCTACCATATAGTGCCTCAAATGGAGCCATATCAATACTCGAGTGATAGCTATTATTATAAGTAAACTCAATCAATGGAAAATGGTCATCCCAATTACCTTTAAAATCAATCACACAAGCTCTTAACATATCTTCCAAGGTTTGGATAGTACGCTCCGCTTGCCCATCGGTTTGGGGATGAGAATCTGTGCTAAGCTTAACTTTAGTGCCAAGACCCTTTTGAAAGGATTTCCCAGAAACTGAAAAGTGAACTAAGTACTTCTATCGGAGATAATGGACAAGGGCACTCCATACAACCTTACCATTTTCCTCAAATCATCAAAATTAAGAACGCACAAACGACCTTGATATCTAAGTACAACATCTCCCCCTTCGGAGAAAGCCTCAACAAACTTTCCAAGTACCGCTTCTTTCAATTCTACTAAGGTCGGATCAAGACATTGCTTAGCTTTCACATCTAACACAAAAGACGATTCGGAACCATCTTAAACCATAACACTACCCTTGGTAGGGTCTACTAACTGAACATATCAAGGTATTGTCTAAACACCCTATTCATCTAATCCATAAATGCTGCCGGAACATTAGTCTAACCAAATGACATCGCTAAAATCATAATGACCATAACGGGATCTAAAAGTCGTTTTCGATATGTCATCATCTTTCACCCTCAATTGGTGATAACCCTATTGAAGATAAATCTTAGAGAAATAACTTGCTCCTTGAAGTTGGTCAAATAAATAATCTATCCTTGGAAAAGGATACTTATTCTTAATGGTCACCTTATTCAACTGATGATAGTCAATACACACACGAAGAGAACCATCTTTCTTCCTAATGAACAAAACTGAAGCACCCCAAGGAGAGATACTCGGTCGGATTAAACCCTTATCCAATAAATCTTTCAATTGTTCTTTCAACTCCTTAAGTTCTACTGGAGCCATTCGGTAAGGAGGAATAGAAATAGGTTGCGTATCTAGGAGAAGGTCAATACCGAAGTCTATTTCCCGCTCGGGAGGAATACCGGGTAGATCATCTGGGAACACTTCCGTAAACTCATTAGCAATGGGGATCGACTCAAGAGAAGGGGTTTCAGAATCTACATCCCTCACCCTAACTAGATGGTAAATGCAACCCTTAGAAATCATTGTTCTAGCTTTAAGACAAGAGATAAACTAACTCTTAGGCATATAATTTTCCCTTCTTCCATTCCAGGACAGGCTCATTCGGGAACTAAAACTTGACTACAAAAGTTCTACAATCAATAGAAGAATAACATAAGTGCAGCCAATACATACCAAGAAAAATATCAAAATCTAAGATATCAAGCTCTACCAAGTTAACAAGAGTAACTCTATGGGATAAGAAAATGGGAAACTTTCTATAGACCCTCTTAGCCATAATAGAATCACTAACAAGAGTAGAGGCAAAAAAAGGATCTAACAACACATCGGGGAGCAAATCAAACCTCATAGCCACATATGGCGTCACAAAAGACAAAGTAGAACCGGGATCAAGCAAAGCATATACATCAAGTTGGAAAACTTTCAACATACCGGTAATCACATCAGGAAAACTCTCTTATTCACCACGAGTCTGATGTGCATAGAAGCGGCTTTTCTTGTGAGCACTAGTACCCGAACCACTTGGACCAGATGAAGGATAAGGTTGAGCCCTACGATGACTATCTCCCTCATTCTTAGCAACTGAAGGAAAATGTCTTATCTTGTGGTCCATCTTATCACAACCAAAAGAAGCATTAAAACCCGCTATACATTCATCTGCATGCTTTCTTCCACACCGAGCACAGTTGGGCAATAAAGACCCACTACTATTTCCTCCTTGAAGCGTAGGGTTAGACACCCTCTCATTGTTAAACCTTTGAGGGGCATTAGGTGGACCTTTCCCGGGAATCCTTCGTCGAGACCTTGAACGACCACGTCCACGTCCACCGGACCTATAGTTACTATCCTCGGTGTTTGCCCTTTTTAGATTTCTAGATCTTCCTTTCAGAGGATTTCTCCTTGTGAAGTTCCTTACTCTATGTGTAGTCGTACCCGCATTTAGGTTCACGAAAACCACAACCTCCCTATTGGCCTGCGCCGTCACGGCTTGAGCCAACACTAGAAAAGCAGCCCTAAACTATGTATTAGTCACTTGTTCGGCCAAAAGGTCGGTCGGAGCTTGATGAGCTTGGGGATGAGCTTTTTGTTCCACATCGTCTCCCTCATTCCTTCTAGCAAAACCTCTTTGAGTAGTCATATCCTGTAGATCATCGGATAACGATTAAGAGAGAGACCATATAGAGTTTCCTGATCATCTTGTAGCCTCTCATTCATAAATGTGGCGCGCTTCACACTTATGAACAAGACTCTACTAGATGTGGCTTATGAGACATCCTGGGACCATTCTAAACCTTGTTCTTTGATTACCAAGTTTGTCACCACCTAGGGGTACCCCCTAGATGTAACATCGTGTATAGAACCCCGAGGGACTTCATACAAGCCACTTAGCTCTCAGAACATAAGAAATAGAACAATAAGAGTAAAACAATAGTCCAAGTCCAATAGTTTCTATAAAAGATAAGCGTAAGACTAAAAAACTTGTCTCATCATAGCCATCTAATACAATAGAATGAAATTGGGCCTAGTCTATACATCATGTCCAAAAGTGAAATACAAGAAAATGAACTAAAAAAATGAAAGTCCATCCTCGAAGAATGAGGATTACTCACCAAAGCTCAAAAATCTCGAACTCAACCACTAGCCACGAAACTCGGAAACCTGATTGTCGGACCCTACATTTGGGGAAATGTAGGAAAGAGTATGCGTTAGTACAAAAAAATGTACCAAGTACGATAGCCATGCATAAAACATGTAAATCATGCTAAAAAGGACATTTCATTTCATGACATGCAATTGGCCAAGCTAAAACATGATATAAGAGAGTTAGAAAATTTAAGTCATAAAACCATGGTCAATGCAAGCTAACATCATCTTTAAAATCTCTGAACTCATATACGGTACTTCTTGAAGTAACCTTAGTTCATTATTAATGTAGGGAATTAGCTTTAACCGACATAGAGACCATGTGAGCTATAACATGATCCTCGGTGTCTCCCACACCGAAAAGGGTTGTCCTACTTGCCAAGGTAGAACCATGAACTTCTAACTTAAGTGGATCCACTAGGTAATGCCTATGGGGGTACATAGTTAAGGGATAAGGATATTGCTACTAGAAACTCGACCTCTTCTCATGGGAGAGTTTCCATCTAAATAGATTGCTTTTAGAAACCCGACCTCTACTAACGGGAGAGCTTCCATCTCAATATCCACTTGGTGCTAAGTATAAATCCCACAAAATAGTCATTTCTTACTTGACCTTATTATCCATGGAAATGTACCCTAGGATAACCAATCCAAGCTAATTTCATTAGGATAACTCTTACTCTTTGATTCAATTAGGTGAGAAAGCCTTTGAACCTAAGAATCCTTATTATGTGAGAAAACCTTTCACATCTTACTCTTATGTGTACATGAGAAAATCATTTCAATTACACATCATGATCATCATCATTGATACTTTACTCTCAAAGCATCCTTAAAATATTTGCAAAGATTTCATAAGAAAAGGCATGAGTCCATAATTTACCTCTTGACGTTCTAAATCCACTTTCAATCATCAATGCTAGAAAACATGGGTTAGATATGGATTTCATCATAAATTCAGGTAAAACTAGTAATACATGCTTAATATCATAAAACTCTTCCTTTGCAATCAAAATCCCACATCACATGATTCATAACTTGAAAACATGGGGGTTACATGGGTTCATGGGGAAATCATCATAAAATCATAGTATTTCATCAATTCATGCATAAGAGATCATAATTCAATCATTTAAATCAACATTGAAGAGAACCCGTGATAATTGAAGAAAACCCTAACTCAATTGGGGAATTCTAACTTTGTAAATTGGAGAATTTGGGAACTCCATGGATGGAAGGAATCCATGGATGAAAACTATCATGCCTCAAAGCCCAATGCTTAACTTCAATGGAGGAATTGAGGCTTGACCTTTATCCTAGCTTGAATCATTTCTTCTTCTTCAAGTTTCTAGAGAGAGAAATATTTTAGGGAGGAAGAAGTTTGATTTCTTTTGGGTTTTGGAAATAATGACTTGAATGGGTGAGTTTTAGGGTTATAATCACTTATATAGGGGTCCTAGGCTTGGGTAAAATGACATAGTGTCAATTCATTTAAATCTGGAAAAGACCCTTCTGCCCCTAACTTACATGGGTCTGCTTCATCACCACGTTAGGATCCATGAGCCGTGGTCCCTACCACAGGCCGTGGTGCCATCCGTGGTCTTGGACCAGTGGCAGGGCAACCACCCCTACACCCCCTCTCAACCTATCTCATGTCCACGACCCCTCTCACGGCCTGTGGTGGCCTTCACGAGCCATCTAGTGGCTCGTGGGGAGGGTCTCCTTTTTGGAAAACTTGGAGTAGCTACTGCCTTACCTCCACGAGTGTCATCATGACTCGTGGTGACCACCAAGACCCGTCTAGGTGATCGTGGGAGGTGACCTTCCTTTGGTCACTCACTGCCTAAGGTCTATGGGCACCATCACGACTCGTGGTGCCCTTCATGACTCGTGAGGCTTTCATGGAGGGTACCAAGGCTAAATCTTAGGTTTGTAACCACTCACTTGGACCCTTGCTTAGTCTATTAAGTTTTGAGGTGTTACAGTACGGGTTTTGAATAAATCCTAAGGGTCCATTGGATATTTTGAGAGTTGGCTGATTTTATGGTGCCTTAAATCTGTAGTGCTTCAGGATTGTGAGAGGGTGTTTGCTTTCGCGAACTGCGTGATTCAGAGACCCTGATCACGAAATCAAGGGAGGTGACATCCCAGACCTTTTTTATCGTGACCTTCGCTAAAGCAAAGGTCGAGATTTTTTTTTAGGGTTCGCTCTTGCGAACTAGTGATTGCTTTTGTGACATTTGAGATATCTTTTGTCTGCCACTTTCGGGGTTTTACCCATCTTTCCCCATTTTGAACTTTGTAAAACTCTTGGAGGTGATTTTGAAGAATTTCTTGTACTAAATCATTTGGAAAAGCTTTTTTGATTCTAAAACTTCAATTCCCTTTGACTATTTTGGTTTTTTAACATCAAAACTTGGAATTTTAGTTGGAAAATTGCCAGGTTTTTCAAGAACCTGAGTTCTAAAGTAAAATGGTGATTGTGAGCTAATTTTAACTCCTTTTTCGACATGGTTTTCACCAATGATTTCCAAATGCCTTTGGTAGCATTTTCTAGTAAAGATTTTCATATTCAAACCTCATTTTTTGAAATTTGGTTTTTGAGTTAATTGACCTATTTTTCAAAGTGTATGATATGGGTATTGTTAGTTTTAGAATCTTATTGTGAATAAATGATTGAATTAGATTGTGTGGCTTTGGACATTATTCGGTAAGGTAAGGCTCAAGACTTGGATTGACTTTTTGATTGATTTTGAATAAGTTATATGTTCTTATGTTATTCTTGCTTAAGGGAAAATAGTCGACTAAGCTTTGAGGACATGAGACATGGAGGTTTGTCTGTGACTGACTATATGGCCCGTTTCTATGAGCTTTCTAGACATGCTATGACTATTATTCTAAATGAGGCAGAGAGAGTCTGTAGGTTTGTAAGAGGGTTGAATTTCTCCACCAGATCTTATATGTTCTGAGCAGCCAGAGAGAGGGCTTCCTTCCAGTCCATTGTGATAACTACCAAGGAAGCAGAGTTGATGGTTATAGATGAATTTAGGGATCCCAAAAGGTCCCGTTCTTCTGGTAAATTTTTTGGCACCTAATCTAGAGGTAGAGGTTAACATATATGTAATAGCTTCTTTCAGTATCGTAGGCCTATTCATGTATACATGCCAGTAGTTGAGAGTGGGTAGATATATCGAAGGTCTTATGGTTTTGGCCGAGGTGGCCATAGTATTTCATCTGGTCTATCACAATAGTTATTCGTGTCGAGGTCATGTTGTTATTGTGGGGATCCGGGTCAAATAATCAGCAATGTCTTTTACTAACTCACTCAGGACCCCAAAGTACATATTCAGCTTTTCCAGCTAAAGATTCATCACCTCCGATCAGGGGTCGAGGAAAATATTAGTCCAGTAGAGGTGACATGGCTTCTAGTTGGAGGGCTACAACTCAGCCAGGCAGAGGTCAGGGCACTACTCAGACTGGTGGTTGTTGAAAGGGACAATGTTATGCTGTTCCTAGAAAGCCTGAGGTCGAGACTTCTAATGTTTTGAGTACAAGTATCATCCTAGTTTTCCATAGACATGTATCTGTATTATTTGATCCAGTGTCTAAGTTCTTGTATGTGTCTGCCTACTTTGCAGTTAGATTGGATATGATGCCTGATAGAATACATGTGCTTATTCATGTTTCTATCCCAATGGATAAGTCTTTAGTGGTGGATCGAGTGTATCATTCCTGTCTTGTTTATTTCACAGGGTATGATACTCAGGTGGAATTGATCAGTTTGGGGATGGTAGACTTTAATATTCTTTTTGGTATGGATTGGCCTTCCCCGCATCATTGTATTCTTGGTTGTTATCCTAAGACTGTAACCTTAGTGATGCCGGGTGTCCTGAGAGATGAGAGAACAGTTGTTAGTGGTTCTTATCCTAAATAAGTTATCTCCTTCATTCGAGATCAGAGGTTGGTTGATAACGGGTGTTTTTCCTATTTGGCCTTCATTCGGGATACTATTGTTAAGCTACCTCACATGGATTTTATGCCCGTGGTTCAAGAGTTTTTGGATGTGTTTCCTACTGAACTTCCAGAGGTTTCTCTGGGATAGGGAAATTAATTTAGCTATTGAATTGGAGCCAGGAACAAAGCCCATCTCTATCTATCCTTATCGCATGGCTCCAACAGAGTTAGAGGAATCGCAGGATCAACTGTAGGACTTTTCGAGTAAGGGGTTTATTCACCCTAGTGTGTCTCCATGTGTTGTTCCTGTTCTATTTCTGAGAAAGAAAGATGCAACCATGGGAATGTGTATTGACTACTGATATTTGAACAAAGTAACAGTAAAGAACAAGTATCCTCCTCTTATTAATGACTTATTTGATCAACTTTAGTGAGCATCTTTGTTTTCTAGGATTGATTTGAGGTATGGCTATTATCAGCTGAAGATTAGGGCATTAGATATCCCTAAGAGATGTTTCAGGACTCGATATGGGCACTATAAGTTTCTTGTGATGTCGTTCGGTTTGACTAACTCCCCAACAACATTCATAGAATTGATGAATGAGATGTTCCAATCGTATTTGGATTCTTTTGTGATACTATTCATTGATGAGATCTTGGTGTACTCCAAGCATGAGGAGGACCATGTTCGACACTTGAGGATTGTGCTCCTGAGGTTGATGGAAGAGAAACTATATGCCAAGTTCTCTAAGTGTGAGTTTTGCTTGATACTATTGTATTTCTAGGACACGTGATGTCCAAGGAGGGTATTTAGATGGATCTAGCTTGTTGAGGCTGTTATATGCTGGACTCTTCCCACTATCAATTACCGAGATTCAGAATTTTGAGGGACTTGCAGGCTATTACAAGTGATTTGTTTAGAGCTTCTCCACTATTGGATATCCTCTTACCAGATTGACTCGATAGAGTGTGTGCTTCTAGTGGTCTTATGATTGTGAGGAGATATTCTAAAATCTAAGACCTTGTTGACTCTGGCTCCTATATTGACTTTACCTAAGGAAGGTGTGTACTTTACCATTTAGTATGATGCTTATGGAGTCGGGTTGGGTGGAGTTATGATGCAGAAGGGGAAGGTGATCGCTTATGCCTCTAGATAGTAGAAGAACTATGCTACTCATGATTTAGAGTTGGTTGTAGTTGTTGTTCTTAAGCTATGGTGGCATTATCTATATGGGGTACATTGTGAGAATATCACTGACCATCAGAGTCTTAAGTAGATCTTCAGTCAGAGGGATCTGGAAGGCAGCACAGATGGCTAGAGCTACGGATGGACTATGATTTCACTAGTTTCTATTATCCGAGAAAGGCCAATGTGGTGGCCGATGCTTTAAGTGGGAAAAATTCTAGTAGAGGGAGTCTTGCCACTGTCAATTTTGAGGAGAGATCATTAGATAGGAATGTTCGAAGGCTAGCCAACAGTCTCATCAGGTTGTAAATTTCTAAGGAGGGTGGTGGTTTAATTGCTTTCATAAGGTCCAGTTTTTCCTTAGTTGAGCAGATCCGTTAGCACCAGTTTGATGATGAGAAGTTGTGTCTCATTCGAGAAAAAGTATTGAAAGGGTAAACCAAGGAGGTTTGTCTTGTTTGATGGTGTCTTGAGGATTGGAGGTAGGATTTCTGAGCCCAAGACGGGTGATTTGATTAGATTAATTCTTGAGGAGTCCAATTATTCACGATATTCCATTCACCCGATATCGGTGAAGATATATTATGATCTGAATCAGCATTACTGGTTGTGTGGCATAAAGAGGGATATTACAGATTTTATGTCTAGATGCTTGACTTGCCAACAGGTCAAGTGTGAGCACCAGCGGCCCGAAGGTATATCTTATAGGATGCATATTCCTACTTGGAACTAGGAGTGGATCACTATGGATTTTGTTGTAGGTTTGCCTTCCACTGTGGGTGGTTATGACTACATATGGGTGGTTGTTGATAGGCTGATCAATTCCACCCATTTCATCCAAGTTTGGGTGAAGTATCTGGTGGAGAGGTTAGCAAAGCTTTATATCAATCAGTTTGTGCGGCTACATGGAGTTCCTATTTCTAGTGTCTATGATTGATGTTCTTTGTTCACTTCTCATTTCAGGAAGGCCTTACAACATGGTGTGTGTATTCGTTTAGATATGAGTACAACTTTTCACCCTCAGATCGATGGTTAGTCCGAGCGGATGATTTAAGTGTTGGAAGATATGGTCCAAGCTTGTGTGATTGATTTTTGTGCTATATGAGATAAGAATTTTCCCTTAGTAGAGTTTTTCTACAATAACGATTATCACTCTAATATTCAGATGGCCTTATTTAAGGCGTTGTATGGCAGACGGTGTAGATCTCAAATAGGTTGATTTGATTAAACTGAGATGGACTTTTTAGATACAAACTTAGTTAGAGATGTTATGGAGTAGTTCTCTATGATTCAGGGTAGAGTGTTGACACCCCAGATTCAACAAAATAGTTATGCATATTGAAGACTTCGAGCCCTAGTGTTTATGGAGGCCGGTCATGTTTGGCTCTAAGTGTCACCCATGAAGGGTGTGATGAGGTTCGGAAAGAAGGGTAAGCTTATCCCTAGATTCATTGGCCCTTTTGAGATTTGAGCTGAGTGGGAGAGGTGGCATATAAGTTGTCCTTGCCACCAAGCTTGTCAGTTGTACATCTTATGTTTTATGTCTCCATGCTTCGGAAGTATGTGTCGGATGAGCCCCATGTGTTTTCACTTGATTTACTTGTTTTGGGTCCAGACTCGTTCTTTGAGGAGGAACTTATAGCCATCTTGGATAGAAAGGTGTGAAAGCTTAGGACCAAGGAGATCACTTTAGTGAATGTGTAGGAGAAGCCCCATTTAGTTGGTAAGCCGACTAGGGAGACATAGTCTGATATGCGTGCCAGATATCCTCAACTTTTTGAGACTTCAGGTACTTTATTTTTCTATATGTTCGAGGACGAACATAGTTTTTATTGGTGGATAATGTAATGACCCGGTTGGTCATTTTTTAACCTCTCCCAATATTGGCCCCCGAGACATTTTTGAATAAGTTTTTTTAATTTTCTTTAGATTTTTGAGTCAAATGTTGTGACTTATGTAAGTTTTTGATTTTGAAAGGCTAAAATTGTTAAGAAGTGGTTTCAGTGTGTTTTGGATTTTGAGTGACTGAATGAAATTCTGTCGATTCCATCAGTCCCAGAATCAGGGAATGTCTAATAGAGTTGTCAGTTTCATATTCAGAATCTTTTTAAGGATTTGAGGTCCTCAGTTTGAAATTGTTGAGATTTTAGTCTTTGGTGTCAACATTCGGGGTTCGGATGCTCCGATTAGAATTCCTAGAGTTTTGTTGGATTCGAGGAATGATTTTAGGCCTAAGTAAGGTCTATGTTGAATTTTCAGAAGTCCTGAGCCTGATTTAGCCTTTTTAGGCGTTATGTTCATTTTTTGTGACTCTTATGAGTTTTTGGTCAAGGAGATCTCGGATTCATGTTTTCACGATTTCATTAAGTCCAGAATATCGAGTATAGTCAATTTGTATATATTATTTGTGTGTACGGGGTTCTGAACAAATCCCGAGGGTCCATTGTATGTTTTGAGAGTTGACAAATTTTCTGGGGCCTAGAGTCAATAGTGCCACACAATCGTAATAGAGTGTTCACTTTCACAAACCTCGCGATTGCGAAACCTTAATTGTGAAAGCGAGGGATGTAAGATCTGAGACCTTTGTGATCGCAAATGGCCTATTTGTGATTGCAACCTTTTTGAAAGCGTAGGCTGAGATTTTTCTGCTGTTCCTTTTTAAGACATCTGAGACCCCTTTTGCCTGCCATATTTGGGGTTTTACCCATGTTCCCTTATTTTGAGCTTTGGAAAAGCCTTTGAGGTGATTTTGAAGAGATATTTTGTGCTAAATCATTTGAATAACTTTTGTAACCCTAAAAATTCAATTCCCTTTGATTATTTAGGGATTTTAACATCAAAATTTGTGATTTTGATTGGAAAATTGCAAGGTTTTTCAAGAACTTGAGTTCTAAAATAAATGGTGATTGTGAACTAATTTTCACTCCTTTTTTGAAATGGTTGTAATCAATGAGTTCCAAATGCCTTGGATAAAAAAATTCAAGTAATGGTTTTCAGATTCAAACCTTATTTTTGGAATTTGGTTTATGAGTTGATTGACCCACTTTTCAAAGTATATGAAATTGGTATTCTCATTTCCAGAATCTTATTGTGGTTACTTGATTGAATTAGATTGTGTGGCTTTGGACATTGTTCGGAAAGGGAAGGCTCAAGTCTTGGATTGACCTTTTGATTGAATTGAGGCAAGTGATCTCCTAAACCTTGTAAAATTAGTAGGATCGTGTATTTTCCTTCATTGTATGTGTTGAGAGAAATAAGAATGAGGAGATGGGTTCATTATTCCACTTGTTTAATATTAATGAATAAAAAGGAGATTAATGAAAATGGCAATGTGTTGATTACAATGCTTTGTTAATTGCCTTGTTGTGGACCCTATTATGCTTGTTAATGAAATGCTTTGATGACATTATTGTAGACTTGAATTTTTTGAGTTGTTAGCTCTTCCTTATGGTGTGAAATTTCTTATTTGCATTAATTGTTGTGCACAGTTGTCACGCCCCGAGCCTACATCGAGGACGTGGTCGGGCACTCGAGAACCATTGCTGGCCCCAAGCGAACTCTTGGCCTGGCTTAACTCTTAGCGGAAGCTCAAAAGCAAAACTTTACTCAATGTCTCAAAGAAATACTCAGAACATTTTAGAAAATAAAACATTCAACTAGCCAAAGAGGCAACTTATGTCTCAACATAAACAACTGAAAATGAAAAGACTTATGAACTACTGTCTATCTATCTATGAAGCCTCTAATACTATGAGGGATGTCGGGCCAAGACCCCCGATCATTCTAACTACTGAAATAACTTAAAATAAAGAAGGGATCCTCTGGAAGCAAGGAGGCTCACCAAACCACTCTGGAACTCAACTGGATCAATGAAGCGCTGGTTGATGATTTTGGTTACCTGTATCTGCATCATAAAAGATGCAGGCCAAATGTCGTCAGTACATGGAATGTACGAGCATGTGAGGGGAAATCTAAAATATGACATAATCTTGAACTGGAACTGAAGAAACAACTTACCTCGTCTCAACTCAACTCAACCTCAACTCAATTCAATATAAAGAAATACCAATAATGAAATATAAAGAAAAGGGTTTAAAACAGTAGATAACAAGTCAATGTATTGGAAAATACAATATAACTCAGTTCGTATGCAAAAATACAAAATAAACTCTGTTTTGGAGATTCTGTAATCGACAACCATCACTATGAGCTATGTGATGATACAACATCTCACCCACGCTGTCATAACTGTCCTATACCTTGCCGGGGTATAGAACTCCTCAACTAAGTGGATCCACTAGTCTATGCTTAAAAAGTAATAAGGAATCATGAAAAAAGTATGACCCTTTCTACCCACGTTGGCTACATGGTTTATGGGGGCTGGGAGTTGTTAGAACTCTCCCCGACGTCGGTGTTATATACTACTCCCAAAATATAACTTAGCTCAGGTGTTTTAAAGAAAACACTTCCTCATCCTCAACTTTGAGATTATTACTCAAGAGGTTTCTCTAAAAAGAGATAATACTCAAAATTGCTCATGAACTCTTTTGAAAATCGGTGTTTCCTCTCATCTTATATGTAAAAACATTTACTCTTGGGAATACTTAGTTCCCATATATCATTTTAAAGAAAATGAACTCAACTCTTCTCTTCCTCAACTCAAATGCTCAAGTCTTAAAACAAGTTTTAAAAAGGTTTGCAAAAGACTTCTCAAAAGACTCTAAAGAACTCTCAAAACTTGACTCTTAACTCTACCTTGAATTTGAATTATGAATTCAAGGTTATGATTCATGTTATGCATGATTTCTAGATGTTTAGAAGTAGTTTAGAGTAGTTAGAATCAAAGGGGAGAACGGGTGGGGGCAGGCCACTCTGGCGCACTGGTTGGCGCAGGGTGCCAGCCCCTAAACTATAGAACAGTAGTTGGGGCGCAGAGGCTGGCGCCAGCCTCTGCCTAGATTTTTCCAACGAATGTTCCTTCTCATTTTATGACCCTAATTCACCTATAATCGAACGGTCTCTTCCCAACTCACTTAGATTCAAATACCAAACCTAAATACATGATAATATACTCAAAACAATCCTTAAATCACTAATACTCATCTCAAGAATTAATCAAAATCCCAACTATCAAGATTACGAATGGAATTTCAAGAAAACTCATCAAGAACTGAAATCCTTCAATTTTGAGAATGAAATTGTATTAAAATAGCATGATTGGCATGTGGGTGAATGAACCCAACAAAATGAGAACTCACATACCTCTTAGGGATCAAACCCTTGGTGAAACAACCTTCGATCCGCAAGAAATTTTGATGAACGCATTGAATCTTCCCTCCTTTCTCCTATTTTCTTTTCTTGAACTCTTTTCTAAAACCCTAAGCGTAAATTAGGATTATAAAACTGAACCAAATCACTTTAGACCCCTAAAACCCTACTAAAACTGAATTAGATCTGATTGGGCAAGGAAAATACCAAAATACCCCTCATATTTTTGGGTAACATTCCTTAACTGGACATGCTAACTTCATACGGGCATATCTCCATCATACAAGCTCGAAATCCAGCAAACTCAGTGGCATTGGAAAGAGGATTCCAAGACCCTTCATTTGATATCTTATCGGCCACCTAATTCATCTTGTACTGAAATTTATGGTTGTTTGAAGTTGATCCAAAACTCACAACTTAAGCATAACTTGTAAGATTTCAGATTTGGGTCTTTCCAAATTAATTCTTTCTAATTTTAGCTCTCTTTAAGGAGGGATGTTACAATAGTGATGAGACTTATTATAAATATACCAAAGGGAAATTGTTTCAGTAAGTGATATGATATAAAGCCAAAAGGAAATGGTTCCAGCTAGTGATATGACATAAAGACGAAGGAAAATGGTTCTTACTAGTTATATAATATAAAGTAGAAAGGAAATAGTTTCAGATAGTAATATTGTGCCGAAGGGAAATGGTTGAGGAAATTATATGATATAAAGCCGAAGGTAAATAGTTCTGGTTAGTGATGTGATGTAAAGTTGAAAGGAAATGGTTCCGGCTAGTGATATTGTGCCGAAGGGAAATGGTTTCGGTAAGAGTTCGACTATTGTGATTTAATGTATTTTGATTCTTGTGATTAGTCTACTTGATACATGTGATTGATCTGTTTAATACTTGTGATTGACATACTTGATACTTTTTGGTTGTTGAATTGTGCATATTGGACTGTGATTGTTAAGCCATGTGAACTCTATATTGTGAAACTATTAGGTTGGGCTGATTTCTATGCAAGTTGTACATTGAGGAGGTTCGGTTAGGATGAAAAGAGTACTTGTATTCTAGCTAGTTTTTTCTTGTTTATTAGGTCTTTTACTGAGTACCGTGTTTGTTGGTACTCACTCCTTTTTATACTTATGTAGGTTCCGAGCCCGGATTTGTGTGATTGCTCTTTCTCTTGTTACATCTGAGGCTTTCTGAGGGTACGTTGAGAGGTAGTTTCTTGTCATCCCGGTGGAATCTCTTGTTACTTATTTTATACTTTTTTCTATTTGAGAAACATTGACATTGGGATTTGTAATTATCTTTCAATTTTGCACTTTATACATTAATGGCTTGTACATGTGATAACCAGGTTTTGGGGTTATGTTTTAGACTAAATAAATTATCCACTCCTACGTTTCTTGTTTTACTTTCATCATTTTTTTTGTATCATTAGATTGAGGCTGGCTTATCTTAGTGGGGATATAAAAGTGCAGTAACATCTATTTTTGGGTCGTGACAAATGGTATCAGAGCCCTGGGTTCATAAGTATCAGGTATGTACAAGTCAATTCTAAGTAGAGTCTCGAGTATCGGTATGGAGACTTTGGTACTTATCTTCGAAAGGCTATGAAAACTGTTAGAAAAATTCCTTTCATTCATCCTTTCTTATTGTCCGTAGTTACCTTCAACAGTATTGAGTTGTCGCATGTTATTTTGGTAGATGCTGAGGACCAGACTTCTATTTCTAGTTGTAGAAGAAAGCAGTCCCTGAGGCACTTGCTGAGACCCTAGGTCAAGGTAGAGATAGGGCCCGAGCTAGAGGTCATGCTCAGGGAGTAGAACCAGCAAGAGGTCGTGCCCGTGGAGTTGCGCAGCTAAAGTCCAAGCGAGAGAGGTCACTTATGAGCCACATATTGAGGTTGTTGAGGACCAAGTTCCTCCTGATCAGTTTACAAATCCTTTTTTTCAGGATACATTGTTGTGGATAGAGGGTGTATTGGAGAAATTTTCTACGGGTGGTAGGAAAGGTGAACCACATGGTTCTCAGACGAGGGTAGGATTCAATTATCCTTAATCAGGAGGGCCAGCCACCAGTGGTTCGTGCACCAGCTATTGGTGTACAGATTACTCGTGAGGTTATTCTGACAGCAGATGATCAATAGTGTTATGAGAGGTTTCAGAAGATGAATCCACCCAGTTTAAGGGTTGTAAGAGCGAGGATGCTCATGAGTTCCTGACTTTGTTCCATGAGATGCTAGAGGCAGTGGGTATGGTTGATGCATGCGGTATTCATTTTGTTGCACTCCATCTCTGTGGACCTGCGTGGGAATGGTGAAGGACTTATCTGAGGACTAGACTAGTTGGATCTCCTCCGGTAGAGTGGAATACATTCTCTAGTGCTTTCTAGGACCGATTTATCCCTTCGAGCATGAGAGATGAGAGTCAACTGAGGTTTGAGGACATGACAAAGGGCAGTTTGTCTGTGAGTGGGTATGAGACTTGTTTAGAGAGCTTTCCAGGCATGCTATGACTATTGTTCCGAATGAGGTTGAGAGAGTCTACATGTTTGTGAGAGGGTTGACTTTCTCCACCAGATCTTATGTGTACTGAGCATCCAAAAAGTAGGTTTCCTTTCATTCCATTGTGAATAACACCAACGAAGTGGAGTTGATGGTTGAAGAATAGTTTGGGGATCCCAAGAGGGCCCATTCTTCTGGTCATTTTTCTAGCGCCTCATCTGGAGGCAGAGGTTCACATAAAGGTAGTGGCTTCTTTTAGCATTGTGGGCCTGTTCATGTATCCATGTCAGTAGTTGAGAGCGGGCAGACATCTTGAGGGTCCTATAGTTCTAGCCGATGTGACCATAGTAGCTCATCTAGTCGGTCATAGAAGTTATCTATGTCGAGGTCTTGTTATGGGTGTTGGGATCCAAGTCATATGATTCGGCAGTGTATTTTTCAGACTCACTCAGGACCAGACATACTTTTTCACCTACTCTACCTAGAGATTTGGCACCTCCGGCCATGGGTCGAGGCAAAGGTTAGTCTGGTAGAGGTGGAAGGGCTATTGGTAGGCTGCTACAACTCAGCAGCGCGGAGGTCGGGGTACTACTCAGAATGGTGTTGGTCGAAAGGGACAGTTTTATGCTTTTCCTAGGAGGCCCAAGGTTGGGACTTCTGATAGTATGATTACAAGCATCATCCCAATTTTTCATAGACCTAATCTATATTGTTTGATCCAAGGTCTACATTCTTGTATGTGTCTACCTACTTTGCTACTTAATTTGATATTATGCCTGATAGCATATTTGTGCCTCTTCATGTTTCTACACTAGTGGGTGAGTCCTTAGTGGTGGATCGAGTGTATAGATCTTGTCTGGTTTCTTTGGTTGGGTATGATACTTTGGTAGACTTGATTATTTTAGAAATGGTAGACTTTGATATTATTTTGGGAATGGATTGACTTTCTCTACTCCATGTTGTTCTTGATTGTTATGCTAAGACTGTGACTATAGAGATATTGGGTGTCCCAAGAGTTGAGTGGACGGGTGCTAGTGTTTCTTACCCTAGCAAAGTTATCTCTTTCATTTGAGTTCAGAGATTGGTTGATAGAGGGTGTTTGTCCTATTTGTTCTTCATTGGGATACTAGTGTTGAGCCACCTCACATGAATTTTGTGCCTCTGGTTCAAGGGTTTTCTGATGTGTTTCCTACTGACCTTCTAGGTGTTCCTCCGGATATGGACATTGATTTTGCTACTGACTTGCAGCCGGGCACCAAGTCCATCTCTATATCTCTTCATCACATGGCTCCAATAGAGTTGAATGAATTGAAGGATCAGTTGCAGGACTTGGTGAGACAAGGGTTCATTCGCCCTAATGTGTCTCTGTGGGTTACTCAGGTTTTGTTTGTCAGGAAGAAGGATGGAACCATGAGGATGTGTATTGACAACCGATAATTTAACAAAGTGATGAGAAAGAAAAAGTATTTGTTTCCTCGTATTAATGACCTATTTGATCAACTTCAAGGAGCCTCTTTGTTTTCTAAGATTGATTTCAGGCTTTTACTATCATCAATTGAAGATTAGGGTATCAGATATCCATAAGACAACTTTAAGGACTCGATATGGGCACTATGAGTTTCTTGTGATGTCTTTCGGTTTAACTAGCGTGCCTCCAGTGTTCATGGAGTTGATGAACGTGGTATTCCGATCGTATTTGGATTCTTTTGTGATAGTGTTCATTGATGTCATCTTGGTGTACTCCTAGAATGAGGAGGACCATGTTTAGCACTTGAGGATTGTGCTCCAGAGGTTGAGGGAAGAGAAACTATATGCCAAGTTCTTGAAGTGCTAGTTCTGACATGATTCTATTGCATTTTCGAGACACGTTGTGTCCAAGGAGGGTATTCGGGTGGATCCAGCCAAGATTGAGTCAGTTAGAGGTTGGACCAGTCCCACTTTAGTTATTGAAATTCAATGTTTTATGGGACTTGCAAGCTATTACAGGTGATTCGTTTAAAGCTTCTCCACTATTGCATCTCGTTTGACCATATTAAGTCAATAGAGTGTGAGCTTTTAGTGGTGTGAAGAGCGTGAGGAGAGCTAGAGATGTTTAGATAGGCTGACCGATTCCTCCCATTTAATATCGGTTCGGGTGAGGTATACGGCGGAGAGGTTAGGCCCACTTTATATCAGTCAGATTTGTGCAACTACAAGCAATCCCTAATTCTATTATCTCTTGAAGTCCTTACAACATGATTTGGGTAGTCGGTTAGATATGAGTACTGTTTTTTATCCTCAGACAAATGGTTAGTTCGAGCGGATGAATCAGGTGTTGGTGGATATCCTTAGAGCTTGTGTGATTGATTTTGGTACTAGATAGGATCTGCATTTTCCCTAGTAAAAAAAAATTCTACAACAATAGTTATCACTCCAGTATTCAGATGACCCCATTTAAGTCATTTTATGACAGACGGTGTAGATCTCAAATAAGTTGGTTTAATTCAACTTAGATAGACTCTTTTGATACAAATTTGCTTAGAGAAGCTATGGATCAAGTTTGTATGATTCAGGTAGAATATTAACAGCACAAAGTCGACGGAAGAGTTATGCAGACCAACGAGTTTGAGCCCTAGTGTTTATGAGGGTGATCATGTTTGGCTTCGCGTGTCACCCATGAATGGTGTGATGAGGTTCGGAAAAAGGCTAAGCTTAGCCCTACATTCATTGGCCCTATTGAGATTTTGAGCCCATCGGGAGAGGTGGCCTATAAGTTGGTCTTGCCACCAAGCTTGTGAACTGTACATCCTGTTTTTCATGTCTCGATGCTTCGGAAGTATGTACCACATAAGTTCTATGTGCTTTCACTTGATTCAGTAGTATTGGGTTTAGACATGTCCTTTTAGGAGGAGCCTATAGCCATCTTGGACAGGTCCAAAGGCTTAGGACCAATGAGATTGCTTCATTGAAGGTGCAGTAGAATCACCTTTCAGTTCGTGAGGCGACTTGGAAGAGAGAATCTGATATGCATGCCAAATATCCTCAGCTTTTCAAGACTTCAGGTACTTTCTTTTGCTTTTTATTCAAGGATGAACATGGTTTTTAGTGGTGGATAATTTAATGACCTGGTTGGTCATTTTTGGAAGTTTTTGTAAAATTACCATTTTACCCCTCTTAATATTGGTCGAGAGTCATTTGTGAATGAGTTTTAAAATTGGTTTTGAGTTTTCAGTTAAAAGTTTTGACAAATGTAAGTTCTTGCATTCGAAACGCTAAAGTTGTTAAGAAGTGGTTTTCAATGTTTTTTGGAGTTTTGATTGTCCTAATGGAATTTTATTGATTCCATCAGTCCCAAAATTTGGAAGGTGGTCTAAGAGAGTTGTTGGTTTCAGATTTGAAGTCTTTTTTGAGGATTTGAGGTCCTAAGTTGCAAATTGTTTAGATGTTATCCTTAAGGTTAACTTTGGTAAACATTTAGGGTTCGGATGCTAGGATCATAATTCAAACTATTTTGTTGGATTCGGGGAATAATTTTACGCCTAAGTGAGGTCTTGGTTGAACATTCAGAGGTCCCGAGATTGATTTAACCTCTATTGGTGTTATGTTCATTTATTTTGACTCTCACGAGTTTTGGGTCAAAAGACCTCAGTTTCACGTTTCGACCGCTCCACTGAGTCTAAAACATCGATTATAGTCAATTTCCATAAATTATTTGTATGTACGGGGTTCTGAATGAATACTAAGGATCCATTTGATATTTTAAGAGTTGACTGATATTTTGGTGCCTGGAATCTGTAGTGCCTTGAAATCGCGATAGGGTGTTCACTTTCGTGAACCTCGCGATTGTGAGACCCTGATTGCAAAAGCAAGGGAGATTAGATCCCAGATATTCACGGTCGCAAAGGGCCTCTTCACGATCGAAACCTCCCTTGAAAGTGAAGGCTCGTTCATAAAAGCGAAGGCCCATTCGCAAAACCAAAGGCCGAGATTTTTTCAGTGTTCACTTTTGCAAACTAGTGGTCGCTTTTGCAACATCTAAGACCCCTTTTTCTTGCAGTTTTCAGGTTTTATCCTTTTTTCCCAATTTTGAACTTTATAAAACCCTTTGAGACGATTTTAAAGAGATTTCTTATGCTAAATTATTTGGGTAAGCTTTTGTGTCCCTAAAACTTCAATTCCCTTTGATTATTTATTGATTTTAACAGTAAAATTTGGGATTTTGATTGGCAAATGACAATGTTTTTTTCAAGATCGTGAGTTCTAAACTAAAATGGCGATTGTGAACTAATTGTCACTCCTTTTTTAAATGGTTTTCAACAATGAGTTCCAAATGCCTTGGGTAACATTTTAAAGTAAAGATTTTTGGATTCAAACCTCATTTTTGGAATTGGGTTTTTGAGTTGATTGACCCATTTCAAAGTATATGATATGGGTATTGTTATTTATTGAATATTATTGTCATTACTTGATTGAATTAGATTATGCGGCTTTAGACATTGTTCAGAAAGAGAAGACTCAAGTCTTGGATTTACTTTTTGATTGAATTGAGGCAAGTGATCTCCTAAACCTTATAAAATTAGTAGAATGATGTATTTCCCTTCATTGTATGTGTTGAGAGTAATGAGAATGAGGTGATGGGTACATTGTTCCACTTGTTTAATCTTTCTGAATAAAAATGGGATTAATGAAAAAGGAAATGTGTTGATTATAATGTTTTGTGAATTGTTGTGTTGTGGACTCTATTGTGTTGATTGATGAAATGCTTTGATAGCAATATTGTAGACTTGAATTGCTTGAGTTGTTGTCTCTTCCTTATGGTGTAAAATTGCTCCTTTGCATTGATTTTTGTGCACATTTATGATACATGTGAATAATATACCAAAGGGAAATGGTTTTGAAAAGTGATATGATATAAAGTCGAAGGGAAATGGTTTCGGGTAGTGATATGATATAAAGCCGAAGGAAAATGGTTCTGGCTAGTGATATGATATAAAGCCAACGGGAAATGGTTCCAACTAGTGATATTGTGTCGAAGGGAAATAGTTCTGGAAGTCATATGATATAAAATCGAAGGTAAATGGTTTGGGTTAGTGATGTGATGTAAAGCCGAAGGGAAATGGTTGCGGCTAGTGATAATGTGCCGAAGGGAAATGGTTCCGGTAAGAGTTTGACTAATGTGATTTGATGTTTGTGATTGATCTACTTGATACTTGTAATTGATCCGTTTAATACTTCTGATTGAGATACTTGATACTTGTTGGTTGTTGAACATTGACTATTGGATTGTGATTTTTAAGCCTTGTGAACTCTATATTGTGAAATTGTTAGGTTGGGCTGATTTCTATGCATGTTGTCATTTAAGGACGTTCGATTGGGATTAAAAGAGTACTCGTATTCTAGCTACTTTTGCCTTGTTTGTTAGGTTTCTTACTGAGTATCGTGTTAGTTGGTACTCACTCCTTACTTCTACACTATTGTAGGTTCCGAGCTCGGATCCATGTGATTTCTCTTTTTCTTGTTACATCTAAGGGTTTTTGAGGATATGTTGTGAGGTGGTTGCTTGTCATCCCCGCAGATTCTCTTGTTCCTTACCTTATTCTTTGTTCTATTTGAGAAACAAAGACATTAGGACTTGTAATTATCTTTCAATTCCGCACTTTATACATTAGTGGCTTGTAAAAGTGACAACTAGGTTTTGGGGTTATGTTTTAGAATGAAAAAGTTATCCGCTCGTATGTTATTCAATTTTACTTTCCGCATTTCTTTCGTATTGTTGGGTTGAGGCTAACTTGTCTTGGTGGGATAGACAAGTGTCATCACTGGCCCTTTTTAAAATTGTAAGGATAAGTATTTCATAAAAAAGATAACTGCATGTAATAATGTATCACATGTAATTTATCTCATATATATAGTCATACGCATGTACACTAAATACGTTAAACATTCTACTATGCCATACATCCATATTAATTTCGTAATCAACTTAAGAAGACTAAGATGTATCAAGGCTTTATTTAATAAGAAAATCGAACACATAAATGTATGGACTTTTGAACTCAAAAGATATTTCTATATAGGTTTATAATTATTACATTTGCACCTCAAACATGCTTCTTTTGGCAAACAGAAGCAACTGTCTAGTTTACATAAATATTTTGGTAAAAGCGGTTATAACTAATTGAAAATTACGAAATGGTGGTTCCAATGAGGATCTTACTAATGTTACACAAGGTCCACCTCAACCTTTTGTTATGTGTATCTTTATTTTGATGATTTATTGACTACGAATTGAATGATTTGTTGAATATTTGATAGTCGCGAACAATTTGGTAAGATGAAGGGCACTGGAGCAATTCCAAATTGAGTAAAAAAAATAAAGTTTGAGGTCAAATAAATCTATAAAATGTGAATTTTTTACTACTAAAAAATAAAACAATTATCGTATAATTCACTACTAAAAAAATTCCAGCTGAACTTTTCATTGAAATGTTGTAGGAAATATGGTATTTTTTATGAGAAGTCCATTAGAGACGTTTCCGACACGTCAATTTTTTATGGGTTCCATCAAAATTCAATTGAAAATTCATGTAATTTTGTAATGCTAGCTGTTATTTAATAAATTGTTTAAATTCATACATAAAATTGAATTTAGAACTGAGATTATAATAATCGTTGACATAGTAAATGCTTAGGGTAAGTCATTTTTTTCTTTCATAAGAAAATGAGATACTTCATTTTGAAACAATATCATGAATATCCATGCCATTGAAAAATTATAACTCAATCCCATTCAGTCCAACTACATATTTTATTTTAGTTATGATAATACAAATTACAACTGACAGACATTCTGGTGACTTCTATTTAATTAAACAATAATTTATCTATTTTAGAACAATATATTATGTGATGAATAAGATTCCGGAGTGAATGGTACCAATATATAGGGCATTATTTTATAGTTTATAGTGATAACACACAAGAATTATATCAATGACTACAAGAAATGTAGTACTAAAATTTTCAAGGGGAATACAACTTTATAAGTAAGGATAAAACATAAACAAGAATATCCAAACAATTAGTGGTTCATACAATTTACGGATAGATGAAAAATACATAAATGCTTTAGACATGGATAATGTTGGCCTTAAAGCTTTAAGCTTAGATCCACCTTACTAGTTTTGTTATCACAAATGCGTTGAGGTTTGAATTTCAATTGATATGGATCAGATCTATCTAAAATAAGAAAATTTATCTCCTTTATATGTTTCCCTTCAAATAAAACGTAGGGCTTCCATTTTGGTCAATAATAATTGAATTTAAACCTTGTACATAGGTCCTTCTTGTCGATTGAAGTATTTTGTTGTAACGGATTTGCTTGCATGCCTATATTATTATCATTTCCTCTAACTGATAGAGAATGATATGATGGTAGTGGTAGTAGCAGTTGTTGGTTTGTATTCACATCTTTGCCATCAATGTTACCTATTATTGAGCTGGAGCGATATGAGGGTTGTGTTGGTGTTGGTAGTTGAAGATTTGTATGCACGATTTTGCCATCATCATTACCTCCAATCAAGTGTGAACCTGAGGATGGTGGTGAAACATCGACAACGGTAGTTGTTGGATAACACACACATTTGTATAACTATCATTATCTCTAACCCAACGGGGATGAACTAATGGTGGTGGTGGTGCTGATTGTGAATTAGGTCTGTTATTTCTCAAGGCTCTTGCATGTTGGACCGATTTTGAAGGTTTTGGTAATGTTTCACTTCCACTATTTAAACCTTGTCGTACATCTATCTCCATTTCATTGTCAAAAGGATGAGATAGAACATGATTCATGAATACTTGATAGCCCTGAACACTTTTGTCACATATAGGACAATGGATCAACGATAGATGAGTCGACATTCTGAAAAAAAATATAGAAAAAGAAGCAAGATAAAAAGAAAACGTTAATATTTGAGGTCAAACAACATAAAATAAATTTAACTAAAAAGAGGACAACTTCACCTATCTGAGGAGGATGGTGGTGGTGGTTGCAACAGTGGTAGTTGTTGGTTTTCATGCAAATCTGTATCAATATCATTACCTCTAAGCCAGCTAGGATGAAATAGTGGTGGTGATGGTGTTGATTTTGAATCAACTTTTTTTTGTTTCTCATGGTTCTTACATGTTGGACTGATTCTAAAGGTTTTGATAATCGTACACTAAGTATGTTTGAACCTTCTACATTGTACATCTCCTTTGATTGGTGTATTTGATGAGATTGAACTTGATTTAATAGTTCTTGATAACAATCATGATTCAGTAGTTCTTGATAACCACAAACAATTTTGTCACTTAAAAGACAATGGAGTAGATTAATATGAGTTGACATTCTAAAGAACAAAATAGAAAAGGATGCAATGTCAAAAATATTAATATTTGAGGTCAAGCAACATAGATTTCATTCCTAAAAAGATGTCAACTTCACACATATGACTTGTTTTGAACAAGGAGATGAGTCTGGATTGTGCATTTTAACTCTAGAGATTGTATGAAGAATTTATAGGTCGGTGCACTGCCAACTTTCAAACTTGTAGAATTAAGATCTCTTCTAAAGGTAAATTTATTAAAGTGACAACTCTACAATCAAAACAATAAAATTATTGATGTTTTTTTTTTTCATTTTTAGAGATACTATTCAATATATATAAATTAGTTCACTTGTATAATTATTTCCTAAACAGCATGAGATAAATGTTTTTCCTCTTTTGATTTTTTTGGTTTTTGAAAGAAAATTAGTTCTAAAAACACTAAAATCATTTTTGGATAAATACTTAAACATATGACTATATAGTATTTAATTGTGATAACTATGCAACCAAAACTTGAAAATTATTGACATCTTTTCCTTTTTAGAAATACTATCACACTTATATATATTAGTTAACTTGTTAAAAAATTCTAAACTCTATTAGATAAATGGTTTTCCTCTTTCGAATTTTTTTTCCTTTTAAAAGAAAAGTAGCAATAAAAAAACTAAAATTATTTTGCTATAAATAGTTAATTATTGCCCTTAAATTGGATTAAAGAGGTCGTCTGTTAGAAATCTTTATAACTTGCTAATGAAATTCTAATTGCCAGCTACTATTGAAAATTAGGAGTTTTAAAAGAACTATTAACTATTTTAACTAGTTGGATTTTAATATATAATAAGAGACAAACTAGGGTTATAGTTCTTAGATATCAGAACTCAAATAGATAATTTACTATCAAATCATTCAGGTATGTTTATTATGAAAGGCTGATGAATTTATAAGTCTCCTAAAGTCTCTCGACCCAATTAAAAAAATATCACCCTAAGTTCTTGTCGATACATGGATGTCGAATTAATTTGGTGATTCATCAAAAGCTCATGTTATTTATCCTCTCTCGAGCTCAAGTTATTAGACAGAGGTTTGTAGTCTCATATCCATGTTAATGGTCATTTTTCCTAATTTTAATGTCACATCCCAAAGTATACCCTAGGCGTAACATGGTGTATAGAACCCCGAGAGGTACTACACAAGCCACTTAACATACATCATATAAGATAATAGAATTACAGACTTTAAAGGATAGCATTTTATACATCTAAAGAGTATGACAAAAGTTGAAGTCTAACGTAAGTCTCAAAGTCATCTAATACATCATAAGGAAAGTGATTGGGACGTAACCCATACATCACATACAAAGTTGGAAATGAAAATGATATAAAGCAATAAAAGAGTCTCGGTCCTTGGAACATGAGGACTCACCAATGTTCAAAGTCTATGAAGAATCAACTAACTACGAGTGTGGGAGGTAGGAGCGTCAAACCCTACATTAGTGAAACAATGTAGGAACAAGTATTCATTACTACATGGAATGTACTAAGTATGAGGCATTATGCATAACTATAGGCATGAAAGCATAAATGACTTAAAATGAGTAGGCATGATCATAATGGAACATTTAAAATCTTTAAGGAAGAGTTGACATGAAAATCGTGGAAGCATGGTCAAGTACATTATCATAAATGATATAAGAAAAGCTTTGAATAAAACATAGTCATCTTGTGAGATCTTAGCTTTAGCCGAAAATAAGACCATCAGAGCTATATCATGGAATCTACTATATCCCTCATACCGAAAGGAGGGGAAACAACTTTCCAAGGTAGAATCCGTGCATCTCATCATTTGCTAAAGTGAATCCACTAGCTAGCTGATTTAAGACATCATACGGGGGCATGTAGTTTAGGACCAGAGGTTTCTACTAGAGACTAAACTATTTGAGCTTCCACTTCAAATCCCTCTCGGTGCTAAGTCTAAATCCCAACGGAATAGATAAAAGTCAAATATCAATTTAACATAGGGAAAGGCAATGATCAATACCTATCCACACTTTCAATATCAAAACATAGAATAGCTCCTTAAACATAATTCAACATGGATGAGAAAATCTTTCAATAGTGTGAATGCATTTGTGAGAAGTACCTTTCACAATCATGATCATTAAAGTAAGTAAGAAATCCTTTCACAATAACATTGATACTTTCCTTCAAAGCATCCTTAAATAATTTATAATAGCTTCATGAAAACATGCAAATATTCATAGATTCATAATTCACAGTACATAACCTTCATCATGGGTTCTTAATAAAAAATTATGGATCATGCATGAGTCAACATAATTTCAATTAAATATCATGAATTAACATAGAATCGTACATTAGAAGACTTAATAAACAACAATAAATCATAATTGAATGAAACCTATTAGATTGAATTTAAACCCTAACTTGATTTAATTGAAATTGAAGGGGAAAACCTGAAAACCTTGGGGACACCATGGAGGAAAGGACTCCATGGGCGAATACACACATACCTTGATGCTAGAAGCCCAAAAACAATGGAGGATTGAACACTTGGTTGAAACCCCAACTCTTTTTTTTCTTCCTTAGCCTTGAGAGAATTGGGAGGATGAATTTGGTCAAGTTTAGGGGCTTTAGGAGAATGAGTTGAAATGGGTAAATTGTGGGCTTAAAATATTTATAGGGCTTAGGGTAGAAGGTAAAATGACGTAGTATTGGGTTAGAACAATTAGGAAAATACCCAAAAGCCCTTTAAAAATAATTATCGAGCCTCACCTACGGTCCAAAGTTCTTTATATGGACCGTATGTGTCAACCATAGATAAGTTCAGAAATTATTATTTGGACCAACTTTTGACAGAACCCATGCACGGCTCATAGGTCTTCCTACGATCCGTACATACCAACCATAGAAACCAACTTTACCCCTTAAATTCCACTAAATCTGGGACTCGCCTACGAAACCTACCTATGACTCGTACAATGATTAACAGACCGTCCTTACAAACCGAAAAAGAGGTACTGGAACTTGATTTTAGAAAATTATTTTCCCACTTCCTACGATTGCAATATACAGCATGTAGAAGCTTTTGCGTTTCATAGATGGGTCTCGTAAACCATACTTAAGTTCAGAAATTTATTTTCCTCTTTTTTTCATGTTCCAAGGTATTACAATATCTCTCCCTTGGGAACATTCGTCCTTGAATGGAACTCAAGGAAACATACAAGGGTAGGGGAAGAGATCTAAGAACCCAACAAGAATGCAGCTCCATCAACTACACATAATCAAGGAGGAGCATCAAATCTAAGCTTAAACATGCTCGAAACATCATTTCATAAGGTATCCATGAAATTCATAATCAAATCCACATAATCATGCAGAAAGCAATCAAAGGTACATCAAGATCTCAAAATCAAGTTTTCATATGCATGCATGCATGGAAAAACATGAGAATGACTAAGACATGAGGATGGACCATAAGGAACTAAATACCCCTAGCTAGAATAGGGTCAGCAGGAAAGAGATGGAGATAACGGGACATTATATCAGCCTCGTCCACCCAAGTAACATCCTCAACTCTTTGATTCCTCCATAAGACCTTAACGGATACAACTTCCTTTTTTCTCAACTTCTTAACTTGCCAGTCCTAAATCTCAATAGGAACTTCATCATATGAAAGACTCTATTTTATACCAAGACTCTCCAATAGCACAATGGATGTTGGATCAACAATACATTTATTCAACAAGGAGACATGGAAAACTGGATGTACCGATGCTAAGTCATTAGGGAATTCAAGTTCGTAAGCAACCTTACCAATATGCCTCAAAATATGATATGGGACAACATAACGAGGTCTAAGCTTCCCTTTCTTTCCAAACATCATTACACCCTTCATGGGTGAAATCTTCAAGTAGACCCAATCATGTACATCTAACTCAAGTTCTCTCCTTCTAGCATCGGCATAGGACTTTTGTAGACTTTGAGCCATTTTCAACCTTTCTCTAACAAGCCAAACTTTCTCCATAGCCTCACATACTAATTCGGGACCTATCAAAGCAATCTCACCAACTTGAAACCAACCTATATAAGATCTTCACCTCCTACCATATAGAGCCTCAAATGGAGCCATACTAATGTTTGAATGATCGCTATTACTGTAAGCAAACTTGATCAAAGGCAAATGATCATCCCAATTTCCCTTGAAGTTAATCACACAAGCTCTCAACATATCTTCATAATTTTGGATAGTACGCTCCGCTTGCCCATAGGTTTGAGGATGAAAGGTTGTACTAAGCATAACATGAGTACCAAGGCCCTTTTGGAAAGATTTCCAAAATTGATAAGTGAATTGGGTACCACGATCAAAGATAATGGATAAGGGCACTCCATGAAATCTAACCATTTTCCTCAAATACAACTTAGTATAGTCCTCTGCCGGATAAAAAATATTGATGGGAATGAAATGAGCTGATTTCGTCATACTATGCATAATAACCCAAATCCAGTCATGTTGTTGTCGGGTGTGGGGTAAACCAACAATAAAGTGCATATTCGAATCCTCTCATTTCCAAGTAGGAATACTAATATCTTGGGACAATTCTCTTGGCTTTTGGTGCTCAACTTTCACTTGTTGACAATTAGGAAACTTAGCCATAAATTCTGCAATATCCTTTTTCATCCCATTCCACTAATAGACCTTCCGCAAGTCACGGTACATCTTGGTGGATCCCACATGAATGGAATATCAAGAGCTATGAGGTTATAAAGATTTTCTCTTTTAAGTCATCAACGTTGGATACACACAAATGACTTTGATATCGAAGCACACCATCTCCCCCTTTAGGAGAAAGCCTTAGTGGACTTTTTAAGCACTACTTCCCTCATCTCAACCAAAATTGAGTCAAGACCTTTCTTGGCTTTCACATCCGACACAAAAGATGATTCTAAACCATTATGAACCATGACACCACCTTTGGTGGAACTAACCAACAAAACACCCAACAATCAGGCCAATCTATGAATATCACAAACCAATTCCTTTTTATCTTCTTCAACATAAGCAACACTACCCATTGATAATCGACTAAGAGAATCTTCTACTACATTCGCCTTACCGGGGTGATAGAGAACACTCATGTCATAATCCTTTAGTAACTCAAGCCACCGCCTTTGGTGAAGATTTAAATCTTTTTACTTGAATACATATTGCAAACTATTGTGGTCGGTAAAGACATCAACATGAATACAATATTAGTAATGCCTCCATATATTTAAGGCAAATACAACCGCCTCTAGTTAAAATTATGGGTAGGATAGTTCTTTTTGTGAAGCTTAAGTTGTCTTAAAGCATAAGAGATAACCTTCCTATTTTGCATAAGAACACACTCTAACCCAATTCTCGAGGCATCAGAATAAACAACAAACCCATCAGATCTTTCTGGTAGAGTCAATATCAGAGTGGAGGTAAGTCTATCTTTCAATTCTTAGAAAGTCTTCTCACACGCTTCCGACCATAGGAACTTAACATTCTTTTGGGTCAATTTCGCCAAGGGAGAGGCAATCGAAGAGAACCCTTCCATATGCCTTCTCAAATGATTGGTGTTCTCATCCTCACTTCTTGATTAAATCAAAATATCATCGATAAACACAATCATAAACAAATCAAGGTATTGTCTAAAAACCCTATTCAACAAGCCCATAAATGCGGCCGGAGCATTAGTCAAAGCAAACAACATTACCAAAAACTCATAATGAATATACTGTGTCTGGAAAGTTGTCTTCAAAATGTAATCTTCCTTTACCCTCAATTGGTGATGACCCAACCGAAGGTCAATCTTAGAGAAGTAGCTCGCTCCTTGGAGTTTATCAAGCAAATCATCTATCCTTGAAATATGATATTTACTCTTAATGGTAACCTTGTTCAATTGTCGGTAGTCAATAAACATGCAAAGTTAACCATCATTCTTAAGAACAAACAAAACTGGAGCACCCCATGGAGAGATACTCGGCCGAATAAAACCCTTATCCCACAAATCCTTCAGTTGGTCTATCAATTCCTTAAGTTCTACCGGAGCCATACAGTAAGGAAGATAGAGATAGCTTGCGTATCAGGGAGAAGGTCAATACCGAAGTCTATTTCCCTTTCGGTAGGAACAACGGGTAGATCATCGGGAAAAACTTCTGGAAACTCATTTGCAATAGGGACCGACTCAAGAGTAGGGGTTTCGGAATCTGTATCCCTAACCCAAACAAGATGATACATGCAGCCCTTAGAAATCATATTTCTAGCTTAAAGACGAGAGACAAACTGACCCTTAGGCATAGAATGTTCCCCTTTTCCACTCTAGGACAAGTTCACTTAGAAATTGAAACTTGACCACTTGGGTTCTACTATCAATAGAAGCATAACAAGAATGGCGCCAGTCCATACAAAGAATAACATCGAAATCTAAAATATCAAGCTCTACAAGATCAACATAGGTGACTCTATGGGATAAGGAGATGGGACAACTCCTATAGACTCTCTTAGCCACAATAGATTCACCAATAGGTGTAGAGGCGAAAAAAATATATATCAACACATCCGGAAGAACATCAAACCTCATAGCCACATATGGTGTCACAAAAGACAAGTTTAAATTGCATAGATATTGTTTTACTTTGGAGCACTTTGTTGGTTTTTTTAATAAAGAAATTAAGAAAATAACAGAGAAAGACTTTGAGAGAAAAAATACCGCAGTATTATCAAAGGGAATTATTTTATTAATAATTCAGAGACATACATTTATAGATATAATTCGTAACTAAAAATAGAAAAATATGCTACTAACTTATCAGTAAAATTCAAATAACAAATAAAATAATTAATTCCTAAATTCAAGTCACATAAGACTCTAATAAAATAATTTAAAAAATCCTAAAAGTAGCTAACTGTTTTATTTCTGCAATATCCTGAGACATATTTTCAACAGTCCTTCTTGGATCAGGAATTGTTGATTGTAGTCTCATCTGAAATTAACCTTGTGAACAAATCTGCCAATTCATCCTTTGTCTTGCAAGGCTTGTATGCATCTTCTGTTGGATTAAATGAGAAGCTCTTACCTCTCATTTCAACTTGTAAAATTTCTTGCATAGTAGAATCAAAGATTCGGCAATATTTGTCTCAAAATAATAATTTAAATCCTTTTTCTATTAACTGACCAACACTAAACAAACTTTTATCAATATCAGGCACATAAAGAACATCTGAAATTATTTTTGTACCTGAATTTATTTTAATTGAAGCAGACCCTTTTCCTTTTCCAGTAATACAATCACCATTCCCAATTCTGACTTTCGTATTTTTCATAGGAATGAACTCTTTAAAAATATTTCTTTCATATGTCATGTGGTATGTCAATCATCCAAAAATCAGATTTTTTTGTTGAAAAATAAGTTGCCACAAATAAGTGTTCTTCTTCTTCTTCAGTAGTGACTTGGGAAACTGTTTCATCTTTCTGAAATTTGCTTTTGCAAATCACAGCTTCATGACCAAGTTGTTTGCAAATCTTGCACTGTGCATCTGGTCTTTTCCAACATTTATATGGAGGATGTCCATATTTTCCACAGTGCTGACAAGGAGGGTAATTTTTCAAAAATTTACCCTTGCTTTGAGTTTTATGGCTGGTTACTAATGCTCCTTCAACCATGCCATCTTGCCTCATAAGTCTCCTTTGTTCCTGAGCCTGCAAAGAATTTAACAATTCTGCCAAAGTAATTTTGGACAGATCTTGTGTGTTTTCCAAGGTAGTTATACATGATTCATATCTTTCGGGCACTATAACAAGAACTTTTTCAACAATTCTTGTATCTTTAAATTCAGTGTCTGGTAATCTTACCTTGTTGACAATACCAAGCAACCTGTCAGAGTATTCCTTGACTGTTTCTGACTCTTTCATTCTCTGCAATTCAAATTTTCTCATTAAATTTAATACCTTCATTGCTCATATTCTTTCATCTCCAGCATATTCTTTCTTCAGATAATTCCAAATTTCTTTTGGTGATGTGCGAGTCATGATTTTCATAAAAACAGTTGTTGAAACAACAACAAACAAAGTTGATTTTGCCTTCGACTTGATGATTTTCTTTTCCTTGTGACTCTTGATTTGGGCCACGGTGAGATTATTTGGCAGCGGATTAATTTCAAAATCCTCTTCCACGGCTTTCCAAATATCAAGAGCTTCCAAGTAAGTTTCCATTCTCACAGCTCATAGTTGATAATTCTCATCATCAAAAATACGAGGAGCCATTCGTGAAAAACTATTTTTCAGAATATATTTTTCTACTCACAGGTCCCTCAAGAAGAAGGCTCTGATACTAATTGTTGGTTTTTTTAATAAAGAAATTAAGAAAATAACAGTGAAAGACTTTGAGAGAAAAAAATACTGCAGTATTATCAAAGGGAATTATTTTATTAATTATTCAGAGACATACATTTATAGATATAATTTCTAACTAAAAATAGAAAAATATGTTACTAACTTATCAGTAAAATTCAAATAACAAATAAAAGAACTAATTCCTAAATTCATCACATAGGACTCTAATAAAATAATTTTAAAAACCCTAAAAGTAGCTAATTATTTAATTTCTGAAATATCCTTAGACATATTCTCAACACACTTGAACCCAAATAACTAGCGGAGCTTACTTACAATCTATTCCCTTGTCAATTCTATATGAAAAATCCCTCAAGAAGTGACCACTCTTACCACAGCCAAAAGAATTATCCGTACCCATCAAACATTTTCCAAGATGACTCTTTCCACACTTTTGGCATGCGAGAGCTGAAGATCCATTTCCACCACCATTTAACCTTGAGGATTAGGGTTAGACACCCTATCCTTATTGAAAATAGGAGCCTAAGAATTGAAGGAACCTTGACCAGAAAACTTTTGTCAAAACCTAGAACAACCATACCCATCGGACCTTAAATGTGAGAGGTCCCGAGCTTGAGTTAGTCTTTTTAGGTGTTATGTTAGTTTATTGTGGTATTCATGGATGTCGAGTCAAGGAGACCTTAGATTCATGTTTCGATAGTTCCATTGAGTCTGTAACATTGAGTATAATCAATTTTCATATATAGTTTGTGTTTACGGGGTTCTGAACGAATCATGAGGGTCCTTTTGATGTTCAAGAGTTCGCTGATATTTCTGGTGTATGTGTGCTTTGCATTAGCGATATTAGGTCGCAATCGTGAGAGGTGAGTCCCTCACAGTTGTGAAGTGGTGTGTCGCGATCACTACATTCGTTGAAGTAAAGGTCTGTTCGTGATCACGAGGGCCAGAGTTTTATCAGGGGTTTGCTTTTGTGAACCCATCGAAGCTTTTGCAACATCAGAGAGGGTTTTTGGACCTAAAATTTTGGGGTTACGCCCCATTTTCCATTTTTGAGCTTGGAAAACCCTTGGAGGCAATTTTGAAAGAGATTTCTTGTTCTAAATATTTTGGGTAAGCTTTTATGATCCTAAAAATTAATTTTTTTTTGATTATTTATGGATTCTAACATCAAAAATTAGATTTTGATTTGAAAATGGCTTGGTTTGTCAAGAACTTAAGTTCTAAACTAAAATGGAGATTGTGAACTGATTTTGATCCCTTTTTCGAAATGGTTTTCACCAATGAGTTCATAAAGTATTGAATATCATTTTCGAGTATTGATTTTCGTATTCAAACCTCCTTTTTGAAATCGGGTTTCGAGTTGATCAACCCATTTCTCAAAGTATTTGATGTGGTTATTTCTATTTCCAGAGATTTCTTGTGAATACATGATTTTTATAGATTGTCTGTCTTTGGTCATGGTTCAGAAGGGGAAACTCAAGACTTGGGTTAACTAATTGATTACATTGAGGCAAGTGATCTCTTAAGCTTTGTAATCTAGTAGAATTGTCTACTTCTCTTCATTGTATGTGTGCTAGGGAGTAATGGGAGATGAGGTGAAAGGTTTTTTGTTTCCACTTGATTAATCTGAAAGAATAAAAGAGGGTAAATGAAAAGGCAATGTGTTGATAATAATGAGTTGTGAATTGCCTTGATGTGGCCCCTATTTGATTGATTGATGAAATGCTTTGATGGCATGAAAGTGGATTTTGAATTGCTTGAATTATTGTATCTTCCTCGCAGTATGAAATTTGCTTATCTGCATTGATTGTTGAACACCGTGATGAGGCATTGCAAAGATGAAGATAAATAATTTCGGCTAGTGATATGAGATAAAGCCAAAGGGAAATGATTCCGGCTAGTGATGCGATATAAAGCCAATGGGAAATGGTTTCGTCTAGTGAGGTGATATAAGTCGAAGGAAAATGGTTCCGGCTAGTGATGTGATATAAAGCCGAAGGAAAATGGTTCTGACTAGTGAAATGATATAAAGCCGAAGGGAAATGGTTCTGGCTAATGATGTTCTAAAAAGCTGAAGGGAAATGGTTCCGGCTAGTGATAAATGTGCCGAAGGGAAATGGTTCCGGCAAGAAGTTATTATGTGACTTAATGCCTTTGATACTTGTGAATGATAAAATTGTTGATTGTGATTGATCTACCTGTTGATTGTGATTGATCTACTTGTCATTTCAGATTGACCTACTTGATTTGTGTTGGTTGTTGAACTATAAATATTGGGGCTTGTGAATCGCGTATTGTAGAACTATTAGGTTAGGTTGATTTCTATGCAGGTTGTAGTTAGAGGAGGTCCGGTTGGGATGAAAGGAGTATTTGATTCCTAGCTAGGTTGCCTTGTTTATTTGGTTCCTTGATGGGTACCATGTTATTGGTACTCACTCCTTATACACTTGTCTGGGTTCTGAGCCCGGTATTGTGTGATCTTCCTTCTTCTCCTACTTTCTAAGTCTTGTCAAAAGACTATTGAGAGATAGTTGCTAGTCATTTTTGACGGGCCCTCGTTTCCTATATGTTATGCTTTGTTCTACTTGAGAAACAAATACATTGAGACTATGTAATATTTCAATTCCGCACTTTTTTATTAGTGACTTGTACACGTGACAACCAGATTTTGGTGTGTTAATAGAATGACTAAGCTTTCCTCTTTTATCTTGTTCTTATTTTTTCTTTCCACATTTCTTTCGTTTCGTTGGGTTGAGGCTAACATGTCTTGGTGGGAATAGACAAGAGTCATCACCCGTTTTTGGGTTGTGACATAAATCTTTAAAATGTGAATTTTTGACCACTAAACAATAAAACACTTACTTTATAATACACTTCTTAAAATATTTCAGCTGAAGTTTTCATTGAAATGTCATAAGAAATATAGTATTTATGTATGAGAAGTCCATCAGAGAAATTTCTGACACATCAATTTTTTATGGGTTCCATCAAAACACAATTGGACATTCATGTATTTTTGTAATGCTTTGTTTATAAAATTGAATTTAGAACTAAGATAATAATAGTTGACACAGTAAATGCTTAGAGAAAGTCATTTGTCTCCCTTCATAAGACAATGAGATATTTCATTTTGAAACAATATTATTAATATCCATGCCATCAAAAAATTATAACTCAATCTTGTTCAGTCCCACTACCAGTGGCGAAACTAGAAATTTTACGAAGGGTGTCCAAGTATTACATAAGCAATTTTTTTCGATAAATGAATGCACTGAAATATTTAAAATTAAACTACTTAATATTAATATTACTTTTTTTTCTATGACTAAATGTTTCAAAAAATTTTAAAACAAATTGCATAATATTTAGCTTTAATATTTGTGTTTAATTTAGTATGAAGTGAACGAACAAAGCAAAAAAAAAAAAAAAGAGGGGGGGGGGGGGTTAAGCTTAAAATGAAATCATTTTTAAGTTT